>RPOG01006129.1:0-26263 GCA_008086565.1 Thalassoma bifasciatum | reverse complement strand
CATGGATTGTTTGGAATTTTGATTTGCCTGCACATTCCCGTTCAAGAACGCCAAATGATTACATGGTTTCAAGTGAACACACGAATAAGAATGAATCATCATATAAAATAATGATAATAGTAATAACTAGGTGGGAGTTTTGCTTTTGCGACTGGTTTTGAACTTTTTATGTTTCGTCTTGTTTGTAAAATATTTTTGGGGGCTATTCATGCCTTTAAAGTGTTAAAGGAGGAAAGTTGGAGACATAGGGAAAGAGATTATAACTATCCGATTCCTGGGTAAGAACCTACCCTTATGGATTGAGAGTGGAGCCGCCTTAGCCTGTGATGTATTCATTGATAAGATTTCCTCCACAGTTTCAGATTCATTCGGTTTCTTTTCTTTGAAACTTTTCCGCCTTGGAAAAACCTCTTTCACACTGCACAGATGAGGCTGGAGTTCACAGAAAGTGTTTATAAAGGTTAGGGTTCACTGTTTTGTGGATGGCCCAGTATTTAAGTGAGACTTCTATATGTTCCAGGAGAAAACACTGAATAGGTTCTTCGGGTTCTCCTTTCTTGGAGCGCACTCGATCCCACTGAGTGATTCACATGACAGACCGAGCCAATCAAGTGATTCGTTGGTGTTCAAAGCACTGAAGTGCTTCAAACGTAACTTAAGTGTGTTAGACGTCAGAAGTCACGTGACCAAACCACGCTTCGGCACAGTGGTTCAACACATTTGTCTCATGAGCTACCGCGCATGTGTCGGAGCCTCGGGTGTCAAAGGACCATCACTAAAGAGGAGGTGTGCTAGGTGTAGAGGAGAACATGAATATGGTCAGTTTGGGGTGGGGGTGAAACTAAAGTGCTGCAATTGTGGATGAAGTCACAGTGTAGTATTTTGCACGTTCTGTTGATATGTATATGTTCTGCACATTCATGAAGGGGATATGGATGGCGCATGCTGTTTTGCTCAAAATAAGAGAGATACTATCAATGTCTCCATTCTGTTAGCAGGTCAACTTTGTGCATGCTATCAACTTTACCCGTGTTTCTCAACGCAAAACGTCAATAGATAAAGTCCACATAAGCACTTCCTGAAAGAAGCGGAGAGAGCTGGACCTCATGTGCATATTCAAATGCTGACACTGAAAGAGCTCCTGGAGGAATACCATGAAAAACAGGGATTGGGGCAGACCTAAATTCATGATCCCAGTGGGAGTTTTTGCAGGAAAAACAGCCACATCCCAGGCTTTGGGACATCAGACTTCTGCATCAAATGGCTTTAAACTTTTTTCAAAAGTATAATATGGAACCTTTAAATCTGATGTTTTAAGCGCACTGACGGGAAAAGAGAGACAGAAGCGGAACTGTCTGCAGTTCATTGACATGCAGGTCAATTTCATCCAATACGCATGAATGCCTGCTGAGGAACCGAGAACAAACGTTTGCGAAAGCAGTCGGTAAGACACAATCTCACACTGATGACTGACTAAATAACAGTATGCTATCATATGGGCATGATGTGATTGTGTGTTTTCTTTTAAAGGCATATTTTTAAGTGGCCTGCGCAGGCCAGTGTAGAGCTCAGTCAGCTGATGCTATCACTTGTGCATCCGGACCAGTTATATTGTCAAGCCCTGTCATGTAATATTAGCTCCTTTAGATCCTCCACGGATTTAACACTACATGTCTGGCACCACTTGTCAAAAAACACTTTTCTCACACACAAACTCAACGCAAAATTGGCTGTTTTATCACTGGTTTGAAAATTTGTAGGTAAGCTTCAGACACCACTTCATATGCTTGAAGCACTGTTTTCTTCAAGGTCTCATAATCAAGACTCTACTTAATAGACAAACTGTCAGACACGTATTGCTCTTTTCCCATGAATTTACACAAGAGCAAAAGTGGCCGAAACTCCCTGGGCTCAAAGCAGCGGCGATGCACACGCTGAAATATGAGAAAAGTTCCACGATGCAAAAATGCAGCAGGTGCAACTAATATGCATTAATATTTTTGATTGATGATATTAATTAATCGCAATCAACATGTTTAAGGTTAAAATCGCGACCCTAATTATTTTATATTACACATAATATTATTCTATTACACATCATATCATGTCACACATTTTTCCCTTCCCTCCAATTTTCTGTGATATGTTTCTTTCCACTTTTTGGCAGAGGTTACTTTGCCCCCCTTCATGTGAAAGCCATTGTAACCCTACTTAGTGTCAGTGAGAGAGAAAACTCAGATGCTCTGAGCTCACCAGTTGCAAAGATGCAGCAGACCTCTGCAGGACTCAAAAAAAAAAAAAAAAAAAACCCGCCGGGCGTAACCATGTGCATTAAAAACTTCTGGATATACAGAACAAATCTAGTTATCTTATAAGCTTTGATTCTTCATACATGTCTAATAATCTATATTCTGGAGCAATAAAACACAGAGAAACCAACACTGTGTCAACAATGTAATTCAAATTTTTATAAGTAATATGATCATGCACTCAGGGACAACATGTCTGTGCCAACCTGTTGCTTGCAAAGACAAAGTGAAAATCTCTAATTTCAGGCTCTGTCTTCTTTGTTTATGGAGCTGTGTAATTTTTTTTTGCTGTAGTTTGTTTTTGTTTGTTGGTATCATGATGATGTTAGCCTGATATCCCGTGAGTTATATCAAGCATCCACACATGAGACTATTCAAAGCCTATTTACCGATGACATAATGGGTAAATAGGCTTCCATCAAATATCAAAATTGCAGTTGAAACCTTTGTTTAGAAAGCCAAAACTGTCTGAATTAATTTAATTTGAATAGTTTCATTGGTCCTGGGGTGATTATCCAGAAAACACCATTTTAGAACTTCTATTTGAAAATCACCTCAAGGACAGGCTATTTCATCAACCAGACACATGTAAGGAACCCAGTGAAACACATGAAAAGTTATTAAGTCTTTCTCATATTTGTAAATAAACCTGTGAGATGTACGAGCCACTTCAACCACCCCAAAACTGTGAATAACAAGTTTGATCTGCAAATCTACAAGCCTGTTCCTCTTAAAAGTGTTTATTTCATGACTGATACTTGTTAAACTATGAGTAATATTAAAGAAATGTATACATTTTCCGACAAAGTATGAATGCCCCAAATTATTTTTTTTCAAGGCTATTCCTTTAATTAACTATTATAATTTACTATTATAATTTCCTTTTAATTTAATAAAAACTTTTAAAACAATAACTCTTAACTGAAATGCTCTCTCAACTGTTTTTTTTTTTTCAGAAATGCATATGTACATTACATACCAAATGTTTGAACAATGACAAAATATACAGTACATCATTATGTTTTGCATTTAAAATTGGTCTATTCAAAAGTCTTAAACCTCGGTGACCCCTTTACTATTCTTATTTTGTTTCCTCCAAACGCTCATGTCTTAATAAGGATGAAACTGATTGAAAAAAAGTAGGGCCCGACTTACATTATGTTTTTTTTAATCAATAAATACACGAGTATAACCCCTTAAACCCCTTGATTAGTCAAAGTATAAAGCATTAGTTTTCTGACCTGAGAGACACAACAGACACAGAAAGATCCTCTCCATCCTGGTGCTCCTCTAAGGACTGTGCAGGACCATTAAGACCAGGACCAACTGCTTGCATATAAGTCTGGTTATTTTATTTTTTCAAAGTGCTGTACATTCTTCCATTCCACCAATGTGAGCACACTTATGCCTTCATGATATCAAGTGAAAGTGCAGAAGTATGTGGTCTTGGCACAGCAACAGCGTCAGTGCCTATCTGGGCAAATAATGCATTTTTTTAATGTAAATTTTGACCTCCATGAAAGTCAAATCCTGTGGACATCTCAGTGTTAATTCAGCTTTACCTGCAAGGCTTATTTGAATATTCAAAAATAATAAAATGACCAGATGTATGTGCTGGCAGCCCGTGTTTGTTTGTTTTGTGGAGGATTTCTATTTAAAAAAAGGTTGAAGAGTATAGCATAAGTTGTTACCAAAACGTTTTATCACTGGGTGGGAGCTTGATATTTTGACTTCAATGTCAGGTAAGGTAAGCTGATGAATTGGTGATTTGTCACATGGTATTACACTTATCATTGGGTTTATTTTTGGTCCTGCACAGTCCTCAGACCATTGTTTTTGTTTTAAACAACGTCTCAACTTCACTGGAATAAAGGGTTTGTATTTATCCATGTGACTCTCAGATGATGATCTTGTCTTTGGATCCTCTGGATGTGTTGACTCAAGTTAGTCCACCAGGATGGAGATCTTACCTTGTCTCTTGTGTCTCAGGTCAGAAAAGTTGACCTTTCTTGATTTCCTGCTGCTTATTACGCTTTGATTGTGATGTCTTGTATGAGGAGGCGATTTAACAAGGTGCAGTTGTGAGCTCATTGGCTGGTTTGTGAAAATATTTACAAATAGCAATGCTAAAGTGTTAAAATCCCAGAGTTCTGATGACCAGAGTAAAATTGTGTACACTTTGGTGTCAAATGGGCTTTAAGTACACTTCTCAGAGTGTACCAGAAACTCTCTCTGGTGTTGACTTTAAGTACAGTGCTGGTGTAGAGTTTTTGAAGTGTTCATTTTAAGACAGAGGACTCCCTGAGAGTCCAACTGCTGAGTGAAGCTTTACCGGCCACATGTGATTTTCGGTTTTGATTGGTCACCAAGTCACCACGCCTTCTCATTGGTTGAATCAAGCCTCATATCAGCACTCCTCCACAGCAAAATCTCTAGTTTTGTTTTTCTAGTGGGTATCAAAGGACCATCACTACCTGCAGCGTAATCCCCCAGGGAATAAAACAATGTACTTACAGTTAGTACTAAGCTGCAATTTGTAGCACTTTACAGGACTGATTGTTTAACATTTCAAGAATGAGTGTAGACTGCACTTCACAGTCTACACCATGAAGTGCAGAAAGACATCTTCTATTCGTGATGTGTCATACATGAACGATTCGTTCAAATGAACAAATCATCTGGGTGAACGAGCTGAACCGAATCACTTACTTGAAAAGATTCGTTCATTTATGAACTGCAGTTGCATTACCCTCTCCTGTCTCTTGTCTCTGTATCTCTTGACCATGAGAGTTGCCCATGCCCCCCCCCCCATTTATGTCAATGATAGTAATGACTCAACAAACAGGAAAGAGTCAATTGGAAGACCTGCGTCGCTCAAGCCCGCCCCTACATCTTCCTCTCATGTCACCAAAATCGATGAAGTAGTAAATATTTAGGTTTTGTGAAAATAGATGAGCTTTTTTTTAGCTGCTGTCGGTTTGCAAACGACTGATACTGTATATCCATAATTACTCAGCTGAATGTTTTACAGTCAATTCTGATGGTCTCAATAAACGTTTAGTTCATGAATGAATCACTGACAGACTGAGATAGAGAGACAATCAATCAATCAATCAATCTTTATTTATATAGCGCAAAATCATAACAAACGTTATCTCAAGACACTCTACAAAACATCAGCAGGTTAATACCTGTTAAAGTTTTTTATTATTTTATTAACAGAGACCCAACATCAAGACAGGATAAGGAATCTTATCTTTACCCACCATGAGTGAAGCACTTTGCAGCAGCTTTTAGCAAAGTTACAGTGGCAAGGAAAAACTTCCCTTTAACGGACAGAACCAGACTCATGTTAGACAGACATCTGACTCGACTGTGTTGGGGTGAGAGAGAGAGACTGACAAGGAGAGAGAGAAGAAAAATTGGAGAACTGTCAAAGCCACAGCAGCAGGACTCAGGTCGTCCCACGTCAGCTGGTAGATCCACAGCAACAATCCAGATGAACCTACAAACAAGCTCGGAGACTCCCAGAGGATCATGGGTAATAACTATAAGAGTGCATTAAGATAAAAGTTAGACTGATAGATAGAGGAGAAAGGGAAACAGAAGCCTAGTATGTCAGTTTCCCCCCCCAACAGTCTAGACCAGGGGTGGCCAACCAGTCAGACACCAAGAGCCAAAAGAATCACAGTGGCACTACAAAGAGCCACATCTTAAATGTCGGCTTACAAATTCTCTCACACAAACAGGAAATGACATTAAGTGAAAATCAGTACATTTCCACGTTTCCAAACCAGTGTCCCCCGGTCCATCTTCAGACCCTTACACATGGTCGCCCCCTCATTCATGCTGTCTTTTTTCACATCTTCACATCTCTTTTACCACACACATACACACATAACAGCTGCAGCTGCTGGTCGTTCAAGGAGAGGAAGTTCATTTTTCCCAGCCTACAGAATAATAATTAAAACTTATTTATAAAATTTATGCAGCACTTTTCAAAACAATGTTACTAAGTGCTTCACAGAAATTAAAATGAACATTGAAAAGAAACAAAATAGTGAAATAAAGGGGGAAATAAAAGAGAAATGTGTGGAGGAGTAGAGGAAAGTATATAAAAAATATGTAACTTTTTTTTTAAAAGGCTAAAACCACCACCAAAAAGGAGAAAAAACATCAGAAAAATTAAAACCAACAACAATGTTAAAACAAAATAAGGAAAGAGTGGAGCTGCAGGATGAATGAGAAGGAATTTGTGTCGGTTTCCTGAAGCTGATACTGAATAAAAGATGAACGTGTCATGGTGCATATTTAGTAAATGAAATATACACACAGCTGTACATATTTCACCACATTTTCTTTTTTTGGAATTTACATTTTAGGGGAAGATGAGCTTCCCTTGCAGCCTTAGAGCAATCACCACTGACATACATGGGTCAATGACAAAAAGAGGGTCTAAAAACGTATTTTTAAAAAGTTCTTTGAAAATGGATAAAAACATATTTCTGAGTGAAAAATTATGTTTTCTAACAGATTTCAGTAGTTGACCAACATTTCAAAGTTTTTAGGTTCATTATTTTTTAGTATTTTTAATTTGAGCACCCAAAAATGTCAGGTGGCGCAACTAAATATATGAAAATATATTTATATGTTCCTGTTATTTTTTCTGTGTGAAATTATTGGCAAGTATCTCTCAAGTGTCTGTAGTGACTCATACATTTTCATTTTGTGTGTTTCATTTCTTTTATTTGTGAATAAGATAAATAATTTGATGTTAAAATAACATTTCACATTATTACATTGGTTGTACCACCTGACATGGAAATTGTTCCAGTCACCAATGAAGTGAAAAAACCTTTTTTATCAGTATTTCAGAGAAATCTACAAACTTTTCCACTTGGTCACAAATGTCATTTGGGCTCCTCTGGCTGATGCAGTTTCCTGTTTCCTGTTTTATTCTCTTCACTTTAAAATAAAAGTCTAATGTTACGGTTGCACCACCCTGACATTTGACAAGGTGAAAATTACGGGACAAAAGTTTTTTACATTTCTCAACAGCTTTAAAATTATTTTTATTTGCAAAGAATGTTTTATTTAAAAAGGTTCAAGCATAAAATAATGCCACTGTATTTTTAATTTCCATTTACAATAATTGACATTCAATTTTTAGAGTTTAATTACTGTGGATACTTGTCAGGACGGTTGCACCACCTGACATTTAGGGGGTTTGAGGAACCAAAACACAAAAAAAACATGTTATATTTTAACAGTTTAAAGATGTGTTCAAATAACACAGGTTTCATAGAATAAAGAAATACATGTGATGAAATACTCAATTCATGATGGAAGGAAATATTGCACTTGGACACAAAAAAAGGGACGTCACGTCAGTGACCCACATACACACACAGTCACAGTCTCTCCCTCTCTCTCTCTCTTCTCCTTTACTGACTTTTCTACCCCCAAAATATAACACGGGACAAATACCTGTATCAACGATAACAGATATTGGCAACTTTGAAATGTCCCAACGATGTCTGGCATATGAGATAGAATGGCCTTCCATTACGTTCAACAAAGAAAAATTCACTCTCCACTCTGTTAAAAAAAAGTCCTCAGTTCAGTCTTAAACTTGTGCTTTGCTGCACACTTTTCCCAGACATTTTTCGTTAAGCAGAAATGTGCCCCAGCAACTGCACTGTTCTCTTTTCCCTCCGAACCACACACTGTATAAGGATTCGAACTCAACACGCTCTCATCTGCACATGCGCACTCTGCTCCGCTCACTCACCCCGCCCACACTTGATACATTTTTCAAAGCTCCTCATTTTTTTTAAGAATGGACGGAAGAGCCCCCTGGTCTAGACCTATAGCAGCATAACTAAGAGCTGGATTCAGGCCTGATCCTGCTCTAACTATAAGCTTCATTTCAACACAGTGTTTCTGAGACTAATTGTTTGGTGCTAAACTATGTGCAAATGCCTATATTTCGTTGACCTGTGTGTTTTTCTGTGCTTTTTGGACATGCATTACGCGTGACAGGTCTCCCTGTGAACAATGTCAAAACTGGACTTGCACATATAATTTCAATTAAACTAAGCTAAGAACAGTGAAATTTTAATGCCAGCACATGGAGGAGTGCAGCTTGGGACACGGGGCAGTGTCTGCATAGCTGGAAAGCTCAATTTTGAAAGTATGGCCAAATCGATGTTTTCTCGGCGAGAAAACAATTATTTGGCCACTTTTAGAAAACAGCTTAGATTGATGTATGATTTCAACACTGTGTCTCTGAGACTCATTGTTTGGTGCTAAACTATGTGCAAATTCCTAGATTTCGTTGATATTTTTAATATTTTCGGGAGATTGTCATCAGAGTGCGCATAGATGTTCTGACATTTCCAGACACTTATCTTTTTAAACTGTACTGTTTCACATCACAGTCCATCATTTACATACACCACCTAATCCGTCCTTACATTTGTAACATTACCAGCTGCCGTCATGCACTCACATCCCAGTGGTGGATCGCTAAATCACGTCGACCAGAGTATTTAACTGGAGTAGAAGAAGTCTGCCTTTGTTTACACGGTTTACAACCAGTGGCGGTTTTTCCTGTAGGCCAAAGAAAGCCATGCTTACTCATTAAAATATCACATAAAAGGAAAAATGTAATTTATCCCCACTTTGTTGGTTTTACTGAGTTTTTGTCACTGTGTTGTTGTCAAAACGATCCACATGAACCTCCTCTCTTGGTAAATGTAAGGAGCGAAACAGCGCCCCCCGCTGCTGCAGCAAGCACAGTGTATTGCTGTGTGAGGCTGTGTGAGGAGTGGAAGGAGGACAGGTCCCCTCTTCCTCCTTTGAAGGAAAAAAAAAAAAGTGTCAGCCAATCAGATTCGTCATCATTCAGTTGATAGACAATGTATCATTAAAAAAAAAAAAAGGAGGCCAGAATAAAGTAGTGTCTAATCAGTCACAAACTATCTTTCTTACACTTCCTGCTCTGCACCGATCTCTGACCACTAGCAGCCAGCCTAACTGTCTTCAACAAACTTTACACTCCAGCACTGCAGACAGACAGCGAGCTAAGGAAGCGAGTGAAGTTTAACAGAGATGGGGACCTCGATTTTCTCGTTAGAAACAATTTTACTAAACTTCTTCGTGTTTTTTTCTTTTTTGTTAAATCAGTGGCTTTATTTAGTTGAACACAACTTCAGAGTTATATTATTATGATCACCCTTATAAATCTCATATAATTTGGCTTTATGTTCTCGATTGCAACCTGACTGGCTTCCTCTGTGAAATTGGTCACGGGCCGCCACTGTTTACAACATTATTTTTTTTTGCCTTTTATCTAATCTGTAGAGTCTGATGTGATGAATCAAATAAATATCTTTTTTTTTTGCACTTTTGACACTAGAAACTACAGGTCGGCTGCAGTGCAGTCTGCACGACTCCGTACAGCAGTTAGAAATTTTCAGTGGTGCGCGACAAGGAAATTTTCCGCGTGAGGGGGACCACTTGAGGGGGCGTGGGTGTGAAAATTGCGTAATTCGTCCATGTCGGGTGGAGCGGAGCACACGGAGAAATGACATAAACCAGGCTAAAGTTGGCTGATTAGAAGTCTGTGTTAGTTTAAATAGGATTAATTATTTAACAGAACGTGATACATATGAGAAGATGTTTATGTGTGTAAACAGCATTGTGTTGGAAATAAAACAACTGCACAGTCAAACAGCCACGTAATATTTATTCTACAATGTAAAACTTGATCAAAATGAGTTAAACCCGTGAGATTATGTGGAGGTCTCATCTGTTTAAACATGCATCCATTTTCTATACCGTCTATCCTGCTAATCAGGGTCGCGGGTGGCTGGAGCCTATCCCAGCTGTCATTGGGCGAGAGGCGGGCTACACCCTGGATTGGTCGCCAGTCAATCACAGGGCTGACATATAGACAAACAATCATTCACACACACACTCACACCTACGGGCAATTTAGAATAATCAATTAACCTAACGTGGGCATGTTTTTGGTCTGTGGGAGGAAGGCGGAATACCTGGAGAGAACCCACGCATGCACGGGGAGAACATGCAAACTCCACACAGGAAGGCCAACCATGCCCGAACGGGGAATCGAACCGGCGACCTTCTTGCTGTGAGGCTGGAGCGCTACCCGCTGCGCCACCGTGCAGCCCTCTTTGTTTAAACAATGTTTTTATATTTCATCTTAAGCTGCTGCCAAGTGCACTTCTCCCCTGCAGGGTTGCACGTATGTTAAATAAATGAATGATCTACCATTCAAGCAGTTTTCCCCTGGTATATTACTGTGATTGTTGGACTACATTTAAACTTACTCATTGACCAGAGCAGCGATGTTCTCTCACACCATCTCCCTCTCTTTGCAGCTGCTGTGGTGTTGCACTTTTTCCTAAAATCATGTTAAAATTCGCTGTATGAGCACATAAAGATTTCCAATTCTCGTGGGATTAAAAAAACACTGCCCTCCGCTTCCCCGTTGCCATGGTGACTCGTCGAATCTGGGCTCCATTAATGCTGTCTTTTTACAGTGGTGGCGCACGCGCTTAACTCCAACTACTCTAAGTTGATCAAACTAAGTGAAGTCAGCAGAAAACGCAGAGTTTTCTATCTCAAAGTAGATCAATTTAGAGTTCAGGATTAAACTCTGAGATTGTTGAACCTGCTTTGTGAAACGGACCTCTGTGAAGCTTGATTTGTTGTGTTGTCTTTCCTGTTTGTCTTTGATTTTGTGTCCCTCTGTGGTATTGACCCTTGCCTATTCTTGACCTGCCTGTTTTTGATCTGGCCTGTGAATAACAATTGCTCTGTTCTGCTGTGTGAGTCCTCTGACACTGATTGCTGGCTGGTGTCTTTTAATCTTTCACCTCTTCACATTGACAAATTGCATTAATATATCAAATTGAAATGTGTAGAT
Source organism: Thalassoma bifasciatum (assembly GCA_008086565.1). Lineage (NCBI taxonomy): Eukaryota > Metazoa > Chordata > Actinopteri > Labriformes > Labridae > Thalassoma > Thalassoma bifasciatum. The sequence goes on along the minus strand of RPOG01006129.1, from coordinate 14,998 downwards.
GTTTTAACTCCTAAACAGATGTGTTTTCTTCATGTAACTGTCTTCATTTACTATAATGTTCACAACATGGAAAGAATTTTAAAAATCCACTCAACAATAAATTCACTATCATAAATTAACATCATTACATTTTGTATTAAGCAAGTCCCGATGTCCTCTACAGGGGACAGTCAATGAAAAATTAATTTAAAAAAAACTCTTTTGAAAAAAAGATTTGTTGCAAAATTTTTATTTCAACCACAATACTCAAATTATCATAAAAAAAGAAAAAGCTTTTTTCCTCTTGGTCCCAGAAGGATTGACAAATTTATCGTCTTGTGGGGACGTGTGCCTGATGTAGTAACACACACTTCCACCAGGAGCAGACTTCCAAATTACACACAGATGGGGGGGTGCAGGCAGTAGGGTTCCACACACTGTCACACAAAATCCAAAAAGGCCACTTTAAAGGACTTTGATGATTTTTCGATAGAAATGCTTTTTGGAGCATATGGAATACCATTATAATGAAATTGTGGATGGTGATTTTTACCCCCAATTGGACATCAACTGGTGTGTATTCAAAAAATGTCCCTGATTTTGGCCTGTGTCTCACAGACACACACACACACACACACGCACGCACGCGCACACACACACACACACACACACACACACACACACACAGTGAAAGGGTTGAGGAGTGGGCATAGGGGGAAACACATGCAAACAATAAAATTAAACATGATGAGGTACAGGATATAAGTATGATAGCATACAATCTTCTAAAGCAAGGGGACAAAGCAAAGTTGTGACTGAAAGACAAATTCATTTTTAACAAATTCATTTTAGTGAGGCTTTGCAGACAGAATGATGGAAGTTGTTCAGTGTTGTGTGAGAGAGACGGCCTGAATATCCACGCTGGACAGAGCTAAACCAAAACTGAAAGACTTTGAGAAAAACAAGAGAAGCACCCTGGAGAAAGTAAGCTGGAAGGAAGAATGGCTCAGTAATGAGAGAGGGGAACCACAGGAAGGGGGTGCTGAGTTCAAGGTTGTATTCAGTTGTAAGAGTTGTGCCCCCTTAAAGACTGAACAGACTTCCCCAGGGTTTAATAGCCTCTTTATCAGATCCAGGCTGTGTGTGTGTGTGTGTGTGTGTGTGTGTGTGTGTGTGTGTGTGTGTGTGTGTGTGTGTGTGTGTGTTTGTGTGTGCACGGGTGGTCTGTGGGTGGAGGTAAGATGGAGGACACACTCAAAACAACATGCTAAATTCAAATTCAAAGAGGCTCTTTCTCGTGAGCGCTGATGACAAAAATATCAGACTTTTCTTGGGGGAGTAAATGCTGCTGAAATAAACTAACATGTTTTGTGAAAATACCTCTGGATGCATTTCATTTTGTATAATCTTTCAGAACATAAAAAAAGGAGAACATTTTTCACAATTTGCACTTTTAATGTTAAAAGCCAGATGCTGCAACTAACCCTAGCCCAGCAACAGTTGCAACACTGTTTGGGAAAGATTGCAACATGTTACAAATCAAATTTATTTCAGCATTTTAATACTATATGTTCCACTGTTAACAACAGGATTGCTATCTAAAATGTAAATAAAAATAATATTTAAGTGCTATTGATTTGTCAGCTTTGTATGATTCTTAACTGTATCCTCAGTTGCATGGACACTCATGTGCTTAACTGATTAGCTGAATTGTATTCAAGTGAAAACCAATGAGTAATGAATGTTAAAAAAAAAAAAAAAAAAAATACTTGAATGTGGTCTTTTTCACATCAATGCATTTGTTTCCATACCTGTCAGCCATGATAAAACCATATGCGAGTGAAGAAACATGGTTTGATAAATGCTAACCAGTATAAGCTTAAAGCTAACATCACTTGTTAAAAACATTTCAAGTGCCTGTGAGGGGAATCGGCGTGAAGTGGATTGCTGCTTACCTAACATGCCAGACGGTCAGTTTCATATATCCTTCATATAAGAAGAAATTGAGTCTATTTCTGATAAAACTGTAGATCTTGCTGTGTCTACAGAGACCGCCTCTAGCTCCGGCATTGCTTTACACCCCCCGCTGACGTCATGTCTGCAGCTCCTGCCTCTCTTCTCTGATTGGACCGACAACTTTTGTGCCATGTGAAGATGTTCGTCATTGGATCTTACCAAGATAGATCTGCAGGATATCAGAAAATGAAACAGGCAGATCCATCTGCTCTGCGAGGTTAGACTGATGCGACTCCCTTTGGCCAGGGGACTTGCTATTGTGATGTACAGTTGTGCCTAAAACTTTAGACCCCCTCCAGCAGAGTTTCTGATTTTTTGGGCTTTTCTCAGAAAATATGAATGATAACACAAAAACCTTTCTGTCACTCATGGTTAGAGGTTGGGTGAAGACATTTAATAACAAACAACTGTGTTTACTCTTTTTACTTCATAATGACAACAGAAACTTCCAAAATGACCCTGTTCATTTTTTATACACACACACTGATTACAAGCAAATAGATCACAGGTGAGGATGGTTACCTTTAGTAGACATGCAAAACCCATTTTTGTCAACTTTTGTGCATGTTATCAGGCCAAAACCACCAGAGTTGTGTAAAGTTCTGAACAGGGTCATTTTTGAAGTTTCTGTCGTCATTATGATTTAAAAAGAGTAAACTATATTTTTAAATAAATGTCTTCACCCAACCACTCACCATGGGTGATAGAAAGGATTTTGTGTTATCATTCATACTTTCTGAGAAAAGGCCAAAAAGATCAGAAATTCTGCTGGGGGGTGTAAACTGCAGGGACAACTGTATTTGTTATGAAAGTGAAAGTGAGAGTAGATCTGAGGGGTATTGCACAAAAGTAGGATAAAGACATCCAGGATAACTGAGCAGTCGCGGCTTGACAAAGCCTTATCTGCACTTTCTCGGATTAAAGAGTAGCACGTTTGCTGAGCCAGGATAAAAAGAAGAGGCTTAGTAACTCAGATTATGTAGAGTATGATGAAGTTCAGAGGAATGATCTACTCTGTCTGTGATATCTGTTAAATCAATGTTTCATTTTTCATTTCTCATAAAGAATAAGCTTGTCTGACCAAAGAAGTTCAAGTGAAGTTAAAAACTAAAAATATTCTGCTGTCTGGTTTGAAATTTTAGTGTAACCTAAGGACTGCTGAAAATGAATTTCTGTATGATTTTAGCGGTCTAGAGCGGTGCTTTTCAACCTTTTTGAGTTGCAACCCCCAATTTAACATGCACCTGTGTCCGGGACCCCTGATCACTCGTGCATTGCCGATGTGGATGATGAGCGCTGTCCGCAGTGCTGAAACACAAAACGGTGTAGGTATACAGAAAAGAACAACTTAAAAAAACTACTTTGAGTGCTTATTCTACTCCCTTTAGAAAGTTGTCAATGAAACGCTGGCTCTTATCCCAAATAAAAGCTAATTGAGAAATCAAAAATTGTGGAAACACAACTAAGTGAAGCAATAGTTCAAGCGTGGGAAAGAGAGCAAGGATTCAAGGAGTTTTATTTGTCATTCAACCCATGTAAAACATGGGTGGGACGAAATTAGGTTACCCTGGTCCCGGAGCAAGTCCAATCATAGAAAGAGAGAATAAATAGATATATACAAATATACAATAAAAAAGAGAAGAAAAGAAGAACACAATCAACTAGCCTTTTTAATAAATAGACAGAATAAAATAATAAACTGTGCAAAAATTGCAGTGTGCATTTGTCGGGGGGGGGGGGGGGGGAGTGAAAAGAAGCACAAACAAAGGGTCGATGATAGCACACACTAGNGGGGGGGCACTAAAGGGGACCACCAGAGTTCAACAGTCTCACAGCTTCAGGAAAGAAGCTGTTCCTCAGTCTGGTAGTCCTGCTCTTGATGCTCCGCAGCCTCCTGCCTGAGGGGAGAGGGACAAACAGAGCATGTGCGGGATGGGTGGGGTCTTTCATGATGCAGGAGGCCCGTTTCCTGCATCTGGAGGAGTATATGTCTGTGGTAGTTGAAAGACTGCATCCCACAGTCCTCTGTGCCGCTTTCACTACCCTCTGCAGAGCCTTCTTCTCTGCCACAGAGCAGCTGCCGTGCCACACAGTGATGCAGGAACACAAGATGCTCTCCACCACACACCTGTAGAACGCCGTCAGGACTGAGCTCCCCAGTCCGGCGCGCCTCAGCCTCCTGAGGAAGTAGAGGCGCTGGTGTGCCTTCCTGACCAGAGAGGAAGTGTTGGTGCTCCAGGTGAGGTCGGCTAACTTGGTCTCCCGCAGTTAGCCTTTAGCCTGGCTAGCAGCCCACCCCGTTTACCTCTCTTCTGCTTCTGTGCACACCGCTTCCTCTTCCTCGGCGAACACTCTCACACCAGACTGAGTCTGATGTCCTCAGGAGGTGCAGTCTGCCCAGCAAGGCCCTGAGATTGTTGACGGCTGTTGTTGTTTTTGTTGCTGCTGTTGTTGTCGGCGTTACAGTTGATGTGTATTCAGCCGAACCATCCCTTATTTTAATGAGTTCGGTTCAGATATATCTTTTACGCTTGTTTCCACAAGCAAAACTGCCAAGGCTGGCCTCAGGACCAGCCAAAAAAGTACTTAAAGGGGGCTTGTCCCCCGGAGCAAAAGAAGCCGCTGCACTCCTGCGCGCCGCCATCTTTAAAAAAAAACAAAAAAAAACGCAGTTTTACCTGAGGATGAGCTTCCACTAAAGACGTTGAGACATCTCTGAGTATGATGAATAACATGCACCTTGAATCTTATCAGGTCCTTATTTCTTTAAAGACATCTTGTCTAAATTCTAAATTTCTATATTCTAAAGACATCCTGGCGCCCCACCCATACAGCCTACTATTTATACATAATAACCAAACGCTGAAGTCCACCTTTAAGTTATCGGTTTCAAATCAAAGGAACACAAACATAATATTTTGGTTCATTGCATTTGGATTTATTGAGTTGCTGTCAACGTGCAAAAAATTACCCAGTTTATTCTTCTTTTTCATGACAGTAAACAATCAACGCAGATTACAATTTGAAAGAAACACAGTGGGGTAAACAGCCCATGTTTAATTTTGAAACATTTATGTTGCTTAACGTGAAAAAGAACAAATGATAACTTCTTATTTCCCTATTTTTAGCATACAGACAAAACTAACTGATTTAATGGGATGGTTGGGCCTTCTTGCTCAAAGAAGTTGCATTCGAGGCTTTATGGTGGACACGGCCACCCGAAGATCACTCTCAACTCTGAGGAGTCATGACCTATATTCATTTTTCATATAAGTCAGTGCAGAAAATGTCTTTTCACACAGATACGTCGATGGAAATTGTAATACAATATCAGTTGCAACTTTTGACAATGCTGCATATTCTGGAGCTACTGACAGCCAAAACTCCTCCAATGTGCACGCCGAAAAGGCAGTCTGCAAAGTGCAGTCAAAGGTGAGGTCTAGGAGGGGCGTCCTGCAAAACCTGATGGCAGGTGATGCGCTGTGGGGGTGCTGAAAGGTTGGCGAATCTAGTCATACTTCTCTTGTGTGTCATCATCTGGGAAGTACTTGGTGAAACGTTCAAGCAGGCTCCTGAGGTGAGTGTTAATGGTCCCCTTCAGAGTTTGAATGGCTAAGTTGTTAGTGTCCAAGTAGTCATCCAGCTCAGGGAACATATCAACACTACCCCCTTCCACCTGCACAGCCCAGCACTCAAGCTTGCTCTCAAATGCTGTAACCTTATCAATGACAATGAGTACATTTCTGTTCAGGCCTTGCAGGGAACAGTTAAAACTGTTCAGTTTGTTAAAAATGCTGGCCAAATATGCGAGGCTCGCAACCCACGTAGACTGCACACATCATGGTAATATCAGCAGCAAAATGAGTGAACTACTTTTCCATTTTTAAAGACTTCAGAATCAAATTAATATTGCAGCGCTTGAATGTCGTTTCATCCTCACTCGCTCAGACACGTCATCTGAATATCAGCTAGGATTCTGTAAGAACTGATCCATTGCGTTGTAGCTCCAAAGTCCAAATTTTTTTTTCTTAACTAACCCGATGTTTTCAGTGAACATTGTTTGACTGAACCCGGATGTGGATGTGTTCTTTTATCTTGCTATGCGCTGCAGAGTGAGGTGCGCAGCGGGTTTGTGTGCGCTGCGCAGCGTTTTAAATCACAAACGCCAAGTTGTTCAAGGGCTTTTTTATTTTTACCTCACAAAACATTAGGGAGTGATTCTAAATTCAAGAGAGGTCCCCACATATTACTAATCCCATGCGAATACAGCAATCGCATGTGGCTCCTCGCCCACATTATTTTACTCAATGCACTAAATATTGAATTGACAGTAATATTTCCATATCTGTAAATAAAAATGGCTCATAAAATGGCTCAAGGAATGGAAAGGAGGTCCGACCGTTTTTGAAGGGATATAGTTTTGTTCCAAAGGGATGCTGCCCCCCCTCTCACCTGGGGCATTGGTTGCATTTTCCAAAAATGATTTGGCGACCAGGGCTGCACGGTGGCACGGCAGGTAGCGCTCTAGCCTCACAGCAGGAAGGTCGCCGGTTCGATTCCCTGTTTCAGGCATGGTGGGCCTCTCTGTGTGGAGTTTGCATGTTCTCCCCGTGCATGTGTGGGTTCTCTCCGGGTACTCCGGCTTCCTCCCACAGTCCAAAAACATGCCCATGTTAGGTTAATTGATTATTCTAAATTGCCCGTGTGCGCGAATGGTTGTTTGTCGATATGTTAGCCCTGCGATGGACTGGCGACCAGTCCAGAGTGTACCCTGCCTCTCGCCCAAAGACAGCTGGGATAGGCTCCAGCCACCCGCGACCCTGAATAGCAGGATAGACGGTTGAAAAAAATGGATGGATGGATTTGGCGACCCCAAGGAATCATCTCACGACCCCGAACGTTGAGAATGGCTGGTCAAGAGAAAAGCACATAAAATCAGCACAAGGGAGGGGGTCAGGGATGGGGGGTGGGGAGCGAAGGGCAGGGGATGGGGGCAGTGACAGACTCAGTGCCTGCAAGTGGAAGTCGCAGCTTCTTAAGGCTGGGTTATGCTTACATGCCCAATGTCTGCATTAATGAACTTGTGAGGCTTTTATACTTTTTTTCCGTCCGCGCGCCTTCTGTTTGCTTCCATTCCCAAACTGCAGGGGGCGATGAATCACCAAAACACGTCTATCAGAGCATTTAACTGGAGTAGAAGAAGTCTGCCTTTGTTTACACGGTTTAAAACATTATTTTTCGCCTTTTCCTCCTCTCTGTAGAGTGTGCCCAAAGGGAATAGTCATGACAATAAAAAAGGTGATCTCTGTGTGATGACTCAAATAAATACCTGTATTTTCGCACTTTTGACACTTGAAACTCCGGGTCTGCCGCCATGTTGTCCGCACGTCTCCGCACAGGAGTTAGACATTTTCGGAGGTGCACAACGTGGAAACTTTCCGTGTGAGGGGCACTGCTTGAGGGGGCGTCGGTGTGAAAATTGCATCATTTGTCGGCGTTGGGCGGAGTGGAGCACGCGGGCGCGGAAAGCATAAACCAGGCTTTATAAGTTACCAAACTCCAGAAGGCTTACGGTGTCATGTTTGTTGAGATCTGCTGTTTAAAAAATGATTTAACCCAGATTAAGTTGCAATGGTGTTGAACCCTTTAGATTTATTTATTTTCAATTATTAACAGATTTAATTTAACATTTGAGTCAACACATTATTTTCTCCTGGTTTTAGGAGACAGTTAAAACAAAATATTCTGTCGGTTACATTATAGTCCAAATGTTTAAATGGTTATATAAATTATTTTTTTCTTTTTCCTCCTGTTTCTCATTTTGTAGGTGTGTTTTTTTTCCACATCTATATTGTTTTGGGCTTTTTTGAGTAGGTCCCTTTTTAAAAAAAATGTTCCAGTGTTGGTGTTGTATTATTTAAGAAATGATTTCCAGTAAACTGTCTTTTTACTTTTTGTGCTCAAGTATTCTGCCTTTTTCATGCGCTTTTCATCTTAATACATTCTGTGCAAATGAATACTTATAAAACTAAAAGTCAAAGAGCAAAATAAATGACTACAGTCATAATATTTGTGTGCAGGATGATTAAAAGATGTAACGTCTATTTCCATATTACTGGCACTATTATTATTATTATTATTATTAATATTACTATTATTATTACTACTATTATTCTTATTATTATCATTACTGTTATTAATATAAATCTATTGTTATTTCTATTATTCTTGCTATTATTCTTGCTATTATTGTTATTATAATTATTAATTATCATTATTATTACTACTATTACTACTTTTGTTTTGTTTTATTTGGTACTTTGATTATTATTTATTTATGTATTTAACACTATGTGTATGGATTTTATGTAATGCCTATTTTTACAAGATGTATCTGTATCTTTACCAAAAAATTAAATTAAAAAAAGAGTTTGGGAAAAAAAAAAAAAAAAAAAAAGTAAGATGTACAAAGTGTAAACCACACTCACCTGTCACTTTACTGACAGCAGAGCCTCAACAGGATTGATCTGATCCTGGTAGTTAGTCTGGTCTGGAGCAGGCTGGCTGCAGAGAATAAGTTGCCAGAGTAACTTGTCCAGGACAAACTTGTCCTGCCTTTGTGCAACCAACTAGAGGCTAAATGTATCTGGGATAACCAATATTTCCAGGCTTAATCTCTTATCCTGGTTTTGTGCAATACCCCCAGATCTTTTTAGCTCTATTTTTCTTTGTTCAAGACAATTTTTTACAGGATACAATGTGACAAGGTGATGTATTTATCAACAGTTATGTAGCACTGTCCTGTGAAACGTGACAACGAGCAAACTTTGAAAATATGTTCCATAGTTTAGTAGCCGGCTGCAATAAGTGCTCACAGCCTGGTGCTCTGAGATGTTTCTGTAACATGTAACATAAGTGAATCCTGTTTATGTCTTCCTAGAGCTCATCTATGAAGCAGAGCAAAACCCAGCTGTACAACTGCTACATGTGGGTTGGAATGAACATTATCTCAAACAGCTCACCCGTTTTAGCCTTTAGCTTGTGTTTTAGCCTTTAGCCTTCTGTCTCCCGTTTTGCTTTCAGCTGCTCCTCTGTCCCTTTTCTGTCAGAAAGTCCAGCTCCTGTGTCCACTATTATTACTTAATAAATTACAGAAATTGTTTTCAGCAGAGAGAAAAACACAGATCTCTCTCCTCACAGCTGAACTTCATCAGCTAATGTGGTGTTTGTCATAGAGACTTTGGTGTGCTGTAGATCAATCCGGTTCAATCTGACCCGTCCAGTCTCTATTAAGAAGCTGGAAACTAGCATTTAGAAGTAACCTATTTTAGCTCTTAATTTTGAATTTGGGATTATGATCAGGCATTTATTTAGAAATGAGAACTTTTCAAAAGAAAAACTTCTCATTTCACTTTCACTGAGAAAGCCCTCACAGTCCCTTTAAGTTTGAGCTGAATCACAAAAAACTATGACATCCATTTAATGAAAAACAAAGCTCAGGAAAAAGATCCTTTCCCACCTTAAAATCAGTTTTGCTCCTAGTTTTTCTTCTGATTGAAAAAAAAATTGTTTGTTGCAGTCATACTCTGTTACAACTGTCTTTTCACCTACTCAAAGACCCAAATACAACAGTGCCATCGGGGGCAATTTTGAACGGTTTTTGTTTTCACAAGAGCTTTGTCAATTGACATCAAACTTTTGAGCCAAGGTTTGATTTATTTCTCTCCAGATTATTAGGTTCTTGAGGAGCAAGACCGCTGATTTCTTCTGCCTCTGTTTTTCAAATGTTGAAAACTTCTGAGTATTGTTGGTATCCGGATTTAGAGGAACTCATCCAAGAACTCATAAAGAAGTTATCAAAATATGCTTCTCTGTTTTTTAAGATAAGACATTTTCTTCTACTCTCAGCACTTCTCACCTTGTACAAAACTTTGTTTGAACCTCATTTGAATTACTGTAATATCATATGGTGCAACACATTTCACACTCACCTAAAAAAGCTGGAGAATCTCCAAAAGAAGGTCATACGTGCAATAACATGGTCTGAGTTCAATTCCCCCTCCAGAATACTTTTCAAACGCCACAATCTTCTGCGTCTAACAGAACACAACTATCTACAAAATGCTTGTATAATGTATCAAACCGTGCACAAACTGAACAATAAACTGTGTGAGCTCATTCCAATCTCTTTACCCACGCACACCCATGCTACCAGGAACAAACATTTTATCACTGGAAAGAAGCGTAGACTGAAACGCTCCAGCCTTAGTATTGTTTGCAGAGGGCCTCAGATCTGGAATGAGCTTGATAATGAGTTAAAAACGTCACATTGCATCTCTGTCTTCAAGAAAAAACTAAAACAGTTACTATTGTCCAAGTATCTCTGATTTACTGGTTATAACATTGCATCCACGAACAATATCAGGGTTGTCTGCAACTTTTTTCCATTTCTTTTTTCCGTCTGTATTTGTGTTGTTATTTTACTTGTGTGCTCCTGCTTTATTTGTGGGAAAACGGGCCCCCTGCTACAAGCTTTAAATAGCTTCTTTGGGGTCACCCTTTCCACACATCCACTGTGAAATCTATTGTACATATGTATATGTATATGTATATGTATATGTATATGTATATGTATGCATGTGTGTGTATCAGTGTTAACCAAGGTTGATGTGTGTGAATAAACTAAACTAAACTAAACTAGTGGCAACTATTTAGAGGTGACCAGTGGACCGACTCTAAGGAGTGTCTTTCACATTTAAGTGCAAGTAGTGTTATCTTTGACATGGCGTCTTGAAAATAATTCAATTTCGCAGTAACTGAATCTGTAATGTGCTAAAGACCATCTCTTTATTACCTAAGGGAGCCTTTGTGTGAGTGCAACTGGCCTTGACAGTTCTTTGCGTGCTCTCAGTCAGTCAGTCAGTTGTCTGTTCCACTGAATTTCCATAGAACTCACAGTACTGACAAGCATTTCCTAATCACAAAGTCATTCCTGAAGTGACGCTGACCACTTTAGTAACAGCAGAAGTTTGGCAAATGAACCTGTAGTTATGTAGCTAAAACTTAGTATGTAGTGATCTGGAGTGGTGAGCAGTCAGTGGTTGAATCTGAGGAAGATTGTGTCAGCTAGTGAATATGGAGGCGGGGCAGTTTATGTCCAAGAGTCTTCCACCGAAAATAAACCTGCATGGGGAGAGAAGAGAGAAGAGAGGGACGAGGGGGAGGAGGAAGGGACGGGAGGGAATGAGCCTTTAGGCCGGGAGCAAAGGGAGAGAGTCGCCGTTACAAAGGAATAAAAACTGCGCAGTTTCTTTCCGGACTGCCTCCTCTAATCGCTATGTGGATTATTTCTCCTCGGAGTGGGTTTCGGCAATTATTCTGGATTATTTGTAAACCCGTGCTCCTTTCAACTCCCGCTGCTTTTAAGACAAGGTGAGCCAACGATTTTTAACAGTTGTGTTGCAGAGAAGTGCACGGGCTGTGCAAAGCAGTTAGAAAAGCGATGTGACTGTGCAGAGATGCAAGATCAGTGATGACTTTTACCGTCATGACTTATCAATGGGCGCAAACATCTACATTTTCTCTACCTGAAAATTCGTCTGGGTGACAAGTGATCTTCGTTTCCACGTTTTCACCTGGACGCGATATGGATATTGGATGGGGATATAGGGTTTTTTGGAGAGGGTTTTTAGGGGGCTGCGTCATCCCTGTTTGGGAGAAGAGATGTAATGCCTTGCAGATTTTCCACTATTACTGTCTTACCAGTGAGGGTCGGTTCGGCACCTCCCCAGCACATTTTGGATGGCACACCGAAGGTAAGTACAACATAGTATGATCGTAGTGCACACACGCTTACATGTGAGGTTTTCAAGCCTGAATGTACCGTGGAGAGCGACAAGGCGTCANCCAAAAAAAAAAAAAACATATGCAGAAGTGCCTAAAGGTAAGATAAGATAAGGTTGTACTTTATTGACTCCAGCAGGGAAACTGAGATGCAGTCTGAATAAGAACAAGGGCCGGAATAACAATAGGAACAATCAAGAAAAAGCGTGAGAATTTACAACAAATTAAGATATATAAAAGTGTGAAAAATTAAGATGTATACAAGTGTTAAAAGTATACATACAAGTGTTAAAAATGGTTTCAGATGTTTTAAATAGACAGTTGGTTTGAGAGGTGATTCAAAGTAGAGTCTGCAGGAGATTTTACATTACTGTTCATATACATAACATCCAAACTGGGCTCCTTCTCTGTGGCTCAGCACCAACAGCCCAGGCAGCAAAATAAGTCTGGCCCACACATGGGCCACATACCTCTGTTTCTTCTGGCCCAGTATATGGCTGGGTCCACGGGCCAAACCCGGCCCCTATACTTCATGACTGTAAGGTAAAACAGTGGTGAGCCTGACATGGCCCACCGCTGTTTTACCTTACAGTCATGAAGTACAGTTGTATGAAAAAGTTTGGTTACCCCTGACAATTTCCATCATTTTCATTGATAAATCATTGGGTGTTTGTATCAGGAACTTCATTTTGATCTATCAAATAACTGATGGACACAGTGATATTTCAGTGGTGAAATGAGGTTTATTGGATTAACAGTGAATGTGCAATATGAATCAAAACAAAATTAGACACGTGCATAAATTTTGGCACCCCAACAGAAAAGTCCCATCAATATTTGGTTGAGCCTCCTTTTGCAGAAATAACAGCCACCAGACGCTTCCTATAGCCTGAAATAAGTGTCTGGATTCTAGATGAAGTTATTTTGGACCATTCTTCCTTACAAAACATCTCCAGTTCAGTCAGGTTTGATGGTTTCCAAGCATGGACAGCCCGCTTTAAATCATCCCACAGATTTATAATGATGTTCAATTCTGGGGACTGGGATGCCCACTCCAGAACATTGTATTTGTTCCTCCACATGATAGCTTGAGAAGATTTTGAGCAGTGTTTTGGGTCGTTGTCTTGTTGAAATATCCAGCCCCGGCGTAACTTCAACTTTGTGACAGATTCTTGAACGTTGTTCTCAAGAATTTGCTGGTATTGAGTGGAATCCATGCGACGCTCAACTTTGATAACAAGATTCCCAGTACCAGCACTAGCCACACAGCCCCACAGCATGATGGAACCTCCACCAAATTTTACTGTGGGTAGCAAGTGATTTTCCTGGAATGCTGTGTTCTTCTGCCGCCATCCATAGCGGCGCCTGTTATGCCCAAATAACTCAATTTTTGTTTCATCAGTCCACAGCACCTTATTCCAAAATGAAGCTGGCTTGTCCAAATGTCCTTTTGCATACCTCAAGCGGCTCTGTTTGTGGCGTGTGCTCAGAAAAGGCTTCTTGCGCATCACTCTCCCATACAGCTTTTCCTTGTGCAAAGTGCGCTGAATCGTTGAACGATGCACATCCACACCATCTGATGCAAGATGATCTTGCATCATATATAATATGACACCAAGATCATTCAAATAGGACAAGTTTATGGAATTTTATTGCGGAATGCAATATTATTGTATGTTCAATGATGGCCAGCTTGAAAAATGGGCGCCATCTTGAATTTTCATTTGGCCAGATGGTTTTCTCAAAAGAGCAACATCTAAGGAGTATGTGTGCCAAATTTAGTGCTTTTATCCGCAAGGGAACAATTATTACAGTTATCTGCCCAGCTATTAGCGGGCCCAGTTGTGGCCTAGTTACTCTATGCCATGTTTCCTTGTTGCCATGGAGACCTGAAATTCTGCCCCATTTCAAACATACCTAGGGTTGCTGTTGTGGTCTACTAGATTCTAGTATATTACAACAGCAACCCAAAGAACCCTTAAGTTCTGCCCCATTTCAAACATACATGGGCCCAATTCCAATTCCTTTCTTAACCCTCAATCTTAACCCTCAAGCTCAACCCTAAATCTTAGTGGCCCTCAAAACCAAGTGTTCAGGGCTATCTTGTGACTTAGAAATGGGACACCCCTTAAATGCAAGTGAAATTGTTGTGGACTGTCTGTCAGTTATTCCTTCGGTTAGCGTGATCAAAAAAATATCTGTATAAATAACACAACCACGGACATATTCAGCTGTCACAGCAGACCATAGTTTATTGAAAGGTAAACACCAGCTTTAACTATCGTTACATAACTCTGCAGCTACAGGAGATGACATTAGCCCGGTCATCTTATACCATTATCAGCACAAGCATGTTATATAGGCTGTTATCTTGATAAAACAATTACATTACCACGGAGAAAAATGACCATTTTGTAACGTTAACTAACTTAAACGATAGGAACATGGCTTGTCCGCACCGGACGCTATTGACAAAAGATCGTAAAATAAAAATAAATGCTATGCAACAACGAGGTACATAATCCATAAAATGGGTCTAAACTAAGATAATACAATGGTTTTCGTAATATTTATATCTCCATTAACAAAGAAAATACTATATTTGTAGCTCGCCTTCTCTGCCGCTTTGGACGCCATGTTTATTTACCGACAATACGCAATGCATTCTGGATATCCCTTAGTCCCAAGGGTGGTGTCGGAAAATCTCAGTATTGAGGGAGATACAGCCCTCAATCTTGCCCCTCAACCTTAACATTCTGAGAATCGGGACAGCACTTACACTTCGCGGGAGCGCGCATTTTGAGATTGAGGGTTAAGATTGAGGGTTAAGACAGGAATTGGAATTCACCCCTAGAGTTGTTGTTGTAATACACTAGATTCTAGTATATTACAACAGCAACTCTAGGTATGTTTGAAATGGGGCAGAACATAAGCTATTACAATTTGACTTGGCTGCAAATGTTAAATTGAAAAACAGGCAAAAATAGGTGATTCCCCTTGCTCAGAATAAGAAAATCCTCAATACATTGGCATGGCTTAAGGCTAATAAAAACCTGGAAAAGTGCAGTGTATAGTTTAACAACCCATCAAGACCTAGTTATGTGGTGTCTCTGCACATGTTTGTGTACCTAGGTGGGTTCAAAGAAACCCAACATTCATA
>RPOG01006128.1:0-19057 GCA_008086565.1 Thalassoma bifasciatum | reverse complement strand
TTATTATTCCCTTCCCTCATGTCGTCTGAGTTTGTTTGACTTTAATCTGACAGAAAATAAATCCCGCAGGAACCTTTTAACCCATTCAATTGAAAAAGAAAAGCAGTGTGAGCAACTTTAAAGCCCAGCGCACGCTCACTTTCACACGCCGCGCAGCCACACTCACTCAGCCGTGAGACAATAAACGTGCACTTGAGATTCAAATTACCTCCGTTCCCTGGAATAAGCACACACATAAGACAAACAAGCGTTGGTGTGTGAGCTCCATTCATCCCGGGAAACGTCTTACTCGTGTCATTACGGGCCCGACAGACTGCGCCGTTAGCAGCTCAGTGTTTGTCAGCTGCCAGCGGTGGACAGCGCTCAAACAAACCCAGCTGTGTGAGCCTTATCGCAGCTCTTTATCTCCAAACACTCATTTAAGAAATATCTTTTTTTCTGACACTCCCTGAACCTAATCCAGCCTGAAACCACAAAGCCTCATGGGAGCTCCTGACAGACTGGATGTTTGTGTTTGTAAACTGAAAGTGAATAAATGGGAACACGGTGAACACTGCAGTACAAACACAGCTCTCAGTCTCACAGCCGCGTTTCTTCTGTTTCTCAGTTCTTGAAGAAGTTAAACTCAGATAAAAATCTTCTGGATTTGACCCAGAGGTTACAGCAACTAAAGTTCATCACAGTTTTGTCCTTCAACTCCAAAGTTTTCTAGTTTAAGTTAATGACACTAGATATGATACAACACGATACCATTCTATTCTACTGGGGGTGTAACGATTCATCTAATAAATCAATATATTGATTTTTATTCCTATGATCCAACTATATTGATCTGTACTTGGCAAGTTGGCCTTTCAGATGACATGAATCAATCTAATATTGTTTTAGAATGGAAAAAAATTGAATGAATCAACACTAGAAAATAGACACATATCTGTTTGTGACATCATCGCCTCGTCCCAACAGACAACAAAACATAGAAAAGGTCGAGTAAAATACCACGGCAACACAACAAATCTCTCCAGCCACCTTGTAAGGTGCCACGAAATAATATTGTATGATTTCCATGTTGAAAACCAAAAGCAAAGGTAGCAAGTAAACCTACTGTTAAAAAAATATCGGCTTCTTTTTTTGCCACTTTTGGATCATTTTTTTAAAACTTTCTCATTATTTTCCAGGTTCAGTCCCAATTTTCTCGCCAATTTTTGCCCATTGTTGACACTTTTCACTTTAACAGTCAACAAACTGACTGTTTTCCAATCCCAACTTTCTTGACATTTTTGTTGACTGTGACCATTTTTTTACCACTTTTCACTGATTTCCGTCACTTTTTTCAACATTTTCGCCACATTCTGAATTTTTTCAAAGTATCCTCGAGAATTTTTCTTCCTTATTTTTGTAACTTTTTGGCCGTTTTAGTCACGTCTCACTCCTGTTTTCCACTTTCGGACTTTTTTGCTTTGCTACTTTTTGGAGTGTGTCCAGGTTGTATCCCAATTTGAATTCCAATTTTTGTTGCTTTCTTGGCAATTTTTACAACTTGAAACTAAGTTTTATTGCTACTCTTTGCTGGTTTTGCTTCTTTTTACCACTTAGATTGTTTCTTTTTGTAAAGGTAGTTTTTACCAGTTTGTCTCTTAGGTTGAGTAACTCTGGTGTAGAGCAGAAAACATCTACTGCAGAAAACTGTAGCTGATATTTTGACACATTTCAGGTTATAGAAATATTGCAGTCTGTGATTAGAATATTGCAATTAAATCTAATTTGTGATTAATTGCTCATCTCTATATTCGACAATACACTACCATAAGATAATTCCACACCACACTATGCATAGGATAGGTAACTATACTGTTTCCTACCATTACCTATGATAAAGTGTCCTTTAATGAGATACAAGTAAATTATTCTAACCTTTTAAAATGAAACAATCATTCGTGACTTTTTTGGGCCAGTCAGCGTTTGATATAATGCGATTTTTGTTTGCATACAATTCAGTTAAATTTTATTTTTATTTTACCAGGTGTATTACCGATGCTGATACTGATTCAATCAGAACTGAAATGTTTTAATTTAAGTATCAATCTGGAGGGGGGGATTGCATTTCCTTTCAGCTAATGCAGGATCTTGAAATGCTGAGCCCCATTTCAACATTAAGCACTTTCTCACAGGAAAGGCTTAATGCTGAATGGTCCGAATCAGTGCAACTTTGTTTGAGGAGTTATAGTCCAAAAAACTGGCGGGAGAATAAGTTTATGAATAATCATAATAAAATTGAATATCAATATGTTGAAATGCTGAGCTTCAGCAATAGAACAGAACTGAAAACTTTGTCGTTCCTCTTATTTTCAGCTTTAAGCCAAATGGATTTATCCTTAGAAAAAAAATAAAGTTGAGTTGAGCTGAGTTAGAGGAAAAACTTTGAGAGCTTTGAGTCATTTGAATTATTTAGACTTAAGAAATCTTCGTTTCCAGTCTCATGTGGTGAAATGTTTTATTTGTTTTGTCTCCAGATGTTCACACAGAAGCCGTACAGGCGGCTCTGGCGAAGCACAAAGAGAGGAAGATGGCGGTGCCCATGCCTTCGAAGAGACGCTCACTGGTGGTCCAGACCTCAATGGACGCTTACACACCACCAGGTACTGAACCAGACACACTGGAGCAGAACTGTGCATTTAGACCAGAGGAAGCAGCTCTCACTTAAGAATAACTCAGGTGGATGGCGGTAAACACCTGAGGCTGCTTTTCTAAGAGTGGACACTTCTCACAGCTGATTTGTGCTCGGTGGGATCCGTCAGGGGTGGGTGGCGGTGTCAGTCGCCCGCGTCTTTATGGGGCTGGTGTGGTTTAATGAGCGTGTTAATGAGGCCATTATTTTCCTGGCTGCAGGGTCCAGCTTCACACGGCTCCGCTAAACGAGGCATGATTTACACAAAGAAGGGACAGAAGATTAAATATGAGCCGTTTTATGGATCCGAGCAGATTGCACGAACTCTGCTCCCTCAGTTTTGACAAATTAGGGGATTTTTCATCAACACCTGGATGTTGTCAGATGTAAAGTGTTGGACATACTTTGAATATCATCCCTCTCTTTCTACATACCATCTCTCTGTTTTTCATCATCTTCAGTTTTGTTTACACATTATTCACTCAGGCTTCACAGGTTTTCTTCCCCTATTGTGGACACACCTGACAGCTTTTTGTTGTTAAAGCCACTGTAAGGAGTTTTTATGTTGTCTTGATTCTGACGACCCTGTGGATGACATAACTAGGGATCGGTATCAAGAACCGTTTCCTGTTAGGATTAGATAAGAAATGGTTCAATCCATCGATGTCATTTGCGTTCTTGCTTAACGATTCCTCTTATAGATTCTTTTGCTGCAGTGTTTGGACCTTACGTCCTCTGCTCTGCCTCAGTTAGCTTAGCTTAGCAGCTAGAGAACAGTTTCCCGAGAAAACTCTTATTAGGGAAGTTTTACTTGAGATACTAAACGAACATTACTGTCTCACCAAAGATTCATCTTCAATACATTTATCATGTTATTGCACCAAAAACGACAAAGTTTACATAGCTGTAGCTCGATGCTAGCAAGATATGGGAAATCCCGTTGACATGCTAGCTGTTAGCATTCATCATTATAGCTTCGGTTTCAAAATAGAATTTCAACTTTCACCACAGAGACATGTCACAGTCACTCTTTAAAGGGAACCCCGACTGTAAGGACAAACAGGCATGAATCTGCTTAAATGTTTGTCTCAAACTAGAATTTGTTGTTAAAAGACATAACGAATTGGTTTTTCTTTAAAAAAAATACAGTTTAAAACACAGTTTCTATCCTTCGGGCGCAGCCGTTGTTTTACTGCCGCAATGCATTCTGGGTTGATGATGTAGATTGGTTGCTTGGTGCCAAGCATCTGGATTTGGCCGTTTACTCACTACTAGTCTCCGTAAGTCACGAGGTTTGAGGAGGGAAAAAAACATAATGATGCCACATGTGGCTGCTTTTGGGTGCACTTTTCAGTCCAAAGGAAACAAGGAGACTGATGTTAGTCTGCACAGCTTCCCAAAAGACAAGAAAAGAAGGAAGTTGTGGGAAATGGCTTGTGGGCGTAAACAACTTCCCATGGAGCCGCGGCTATGTTCTGGCCACTTCTCCCCAGAAGCATTTGCTGCATTTAGCCGGCCCATGCTGATGAAAGAGCTGACAGGTGTGGGTCATTATAAACGGAGACTAAAGCCAAATGCTGTGCCGACTATTTTCCAACACAAACCCACAAAACTTCCTCTGGAAACCACTGAAGTCCGCTCCAGGACTTATATGATCCTGTATGAGATCCAGCCCGGTGCAACCATATGACATCACTACCCAGACGTTATTGCGGCGTAAACAACAATGGCGGCCTACAGGTGAAAATATTTTTTCAAATTTTACACAAACTAAGATATTTTGAGAGATTTTATTATGGTTCTTATGTAGCTGGTAAAAACACTGATCATTTAGGAAAATGATGTTCTGGTAGCCAGGGTTCCTTTTAAGAACAACACAGAGAACTCTAAATGTCCAAACACTAATAGGCAGATGTTTTCTAACTGGAGGTTAAAAGAATAGTTGTTTTCAGGTTCGTCTTCTTCTGTCATTTATGGCAGATCACGAACAACATTCAGGTGCATACCCCCACCTACTGTACAAGTGTGTACAACATCATGTTTCCCATTAGTCAATAACATGAAATGAAGTTATACATTAAGTCATGTGGCGTGTGAATTTTTTTTGTACTTATTCTTATTTATTCGTGTCTTGAGATATCCAGATCTAGTGACCAATTTAAGACTTATTGGCTTATACACATAATAAAATGTTGCTGACAAAGAAAACCTGAAAAAGCCTACTTTTGGAATCGATAAGGGAATGGAAAAAGAGAATCGGATTGATAAGCAGAATCAATAAGGGCATCAATATCGCTAAAATCTTATCACTACCCCATCTCTAGAAATATCTCTACACTTTTTTGCTCTGGTCCGCTTTTGTGAGGTAACATGACGAATTATTAAACAGGAAGGGTCCACAATCATGCCAATGCAAGCAACAATCAACAACATAAGAGAGAACGCACACACACACACACACACACACACACACACACACACACACACATGTGTGAACGATAGTCACCTGATTTCTCTGTTTGTGCCTTTTCACACAGATCAGTGTAAACAAGCCGCAAGGAGTCAAACACTTGCACATGACACACCGGAGCACAGACAATCCATCTTAAAGATTAAGACAGCTCACGTCCTGAGGGAGTTAAGGAAGCAGACAAACTCACACACACACACACACACACGTCTGCGACCGTCTGTCTGCCGGTGGAGTTCATTTAAGGACAGTGGAGTGGCGTGTTGCCCAGCAGCAGGTTGTACCCTGCTGCGGAGTGGAGTAAAAGAGGACGATTGATTCCTTCAGCAGCTGCATTTTCTTACCCGCTCATCTTATCTCTGAGTGTGTGACGGATATATGTGGCACTGATTTGACTCAGGCGTCTTCGGTTCTGTGTGTTTGTTTGTCCAGACTGCCCGGCAGCGTTTTATTTTCGCATTTTTGCCTTCAGTCGACTTCACCAGGATAACGAGACACAAATACACCAATCATAATGTCAGTGTGGGAGCCAGCCTGGGTGCACACTGCCACATTTTTCAACAGGTGTTATCTACATCTATCTATATCTGTGTTATCTGTATCGGTATCGGCGACTACTGGAATCCAGGCACCGATCCAATACCACGTAATCTATCAAATTGGAAATCTTATTTGATTCTAGTTTAGCTCAGTTATACACTAGCACAATCATGTCAGCGGCGTGGCAATAATTTATTCTAGATGCCGCTACACTGCAAATAATCTTGCACTTGTCAAGATTTAAAATCTTACTTTAAGACATACTTAATAAAATATCTTATTTTAATGTTTTTTAACTTATTTTTAGCATTTAGAACTATGTTAGATCTCAAAAAAAAGCATGAACATTTCAATTTTGTCTTCATTAGTCTGAGAATCCTAATACGAGTGGATAACTGTTAAAACAAGTTACTTTGGTTTTTTCACATGTAATTTCATAACATTAAAACTTGTTTCAAGATTTAGCTCCACCTCAAGTTGCTTCATTTAAGAATAACACAAAAAATCATCTTTTATTTAGCAAACAGTTAAGAATTTTACAAACCCATGCTCAAAAATCAAGATTTATCTTCATCATACTTCTCTAATTCTAAGTAGTTTTGACTTAAAAAAGTGATATTTTTCATTCCATTTGCTAAAATTAAGAATATAAGAAGCATGAAATTAGATTCTATTGCTCATATTCAGTATATTTCACTTAAAATTCTTCTTCAGGAAGTTTGTTTTCAAGCATTTTAATGTAAAAATGAGCATTTTCTTCTTGTTTACAGATCTGAGAATAGTTATCAAGGCCATCTTGTTTTTAGATTTATCAGTCTTATTTAAAGTGAAATTATCTTGCTGCATGGACAGATAATTTCACTAGTTTGAAGAAATTTTTCCATAGAATTTGGTATTTTTATCTTATATTCAGACTCCCTTTTTTGCAGTGTTATATTTCAAAATAAATGACGTAATTTCCTGTGTTTCTTCATATTCCAGCAGAATTTTCTGATTTTTTTTGGCTTTTTCTCAGAAAATATGAATGATAACACAAAAACCTTTCTGTCACTCATGGTTAGAGGTTGGGTGAAGACATTTATGAACAAATAACTGTGTTTACTCTTTTTAAATCATAATGACAACAGAAACTTCAAAAATGACCCTGTTCATTTTTTTCTACACACACACTGATTACAAGCAAATAGATCACAGGTGAGGATGGTTACCTTTAGTAGACATTCAAACACATTTGTGTTCACTTTTGTGCATTTATCAGGACAAAACCACCAGAATTATGTAAACTTCTTAACAGGGTCATTTTTGAAGTTTCTGCAGACCATCAGTGCTGTCGTGTTGATGAGTCAGTTTGATGGAGACTAAAGTTGGGAAGTTGTAATTCTAGTTTTTGTTTATGATGTTAAACTGTCCTTATCCGACCGTCTGCTGTTACCCTGTGAGAGAAACACACACACACACACACACACACACACACACACACACAGGCTCACACACACACACACACAAAGAGCACCTGTGTGAACTGGGTCAGCTCCTGTTGTTATTCAGATCGCCACCATCAGTCTCACAACGCCACGGGCGTTATGGAAATCACATGCAAAAGAAGTGCACACAGACACACACCCAGAAAACACACAGCAGACTCTGACACACTCGGTCCAACTCACTAAAACACACACACACATTAACACACACACACACACACACGCTGTAGATCACAACAACAATCTTTGAGCTGTTTTCCCTGAGGTGACTCCTAACAGACGGAAAAACAATGACACGTGAATGTGGCGAAAGATTTGTCAGCATCTTTTTGATATTTCTCACCGCTTTGTGTCATTTTCTATTGAGCTAAACCACTGATTCCCAACCTGTGGTCCGCGGCCCCATGGTGGGCCGCCAGGGTCTTAAAAGTGGGCCGCCAAATCATTTCCAAAATAGCATAATTTTAGTGGAGGGTGATGATATAAAGATACAAATATACAGAATAATGAATGATGTTAAAACCGAGATAAGTTTAAAAACAAATTAAAACTGTTCAAATAGTCATATAGAAAAAAAAAACCTTTAAGAAAGCATGTTAGAGCCCAGTATGTAACATGACCCAAAATGCAACAACAACCTGAAATGCACTAAAAAAAAAAAGAAAAAGAAATAAAACCGAAAATAACAAAGTTGCTGGGCCGAACAGTCACAAAAAGAATGCAGTACAACCCAAAATATAATGACTGACCCACAATGTAACAACTTGTCACACTCTGTACTTATTGGGTCACAGGTGGGCAGCAAACATTTTTGGGACTCAAAAGTGGGCCCTGAGTTGGAAAAGGTTGGGGACCACTGCTCTAAACTGTTCATTCGAAGTATGGAAGCCCAGAGTGGACATGCTTGGATGCATATCCTGTTATGTATTGATTAAAAACAAACCACAAGGTTGAACTCCCCTCATTTGTGTTTTCTGGTCTTTCACGGCAACCAGAAGCTTGTTTTGTTTTCATTATACTAAAATCTTGACTTCCTGAGCTCTTAATCCAACAATCTTATCTACTTCATGGCGTTATCCTTAGATCTTGATTTTCTCAGGAGCTTGTTTTCCAAGAATTTTGGTTAATCTAAGTCTTTTCAGAAGATCTTGATATTCTCAGCTTTTTACCCAAAGATCTTGACTGATTTGACCCAAGATCTTGCCTGACTCAGCTTGTTACTCCAGGGATCTTGAGTTTTTTAGCTCATCAAAAAAATTTGAATTCTTCAGCTCATTATCCTGAGATCTTGATTTACTCAGCTTGTTAATCCAGGATCTTTACTCAATGGGCTGTATGCCCTAAGATCTTGACTTATCAGCTTGCTATCCCAAGATCTTGACCTATTCAGTTGTTTATCTGAGTATCTTGACCGGTTCAGTTCTTCTATGAGCTGAATAACTCAAGAACTTGGGGTAATGCCCTGAGAAAGTCAAGATCCTTGGAGAGCAGGCTGAATAAACCAAGATCTGTAGACAATAAGCTGAATAAATCATGATCTTGACATGATTCCATGAGTAAGTCAAGATCTTGAGACAATAAGCCTTAAATGTCAAGATTTTTGGTAACAAGCTGATCAAGTTAAGATCTTGGGATAACTCAAAAAGCAAGTCAAGATCTCAAGATGTTGAGTTGTATGGTACAAGATCTTGGTGGAATACAATGATTAAGTCAAGATCTGTGGATAACAAGCTGAATAGGTCAAGATTTTTTGAAAAGAGCTAGATCATTCAAGATCCTTCGAAAACAAGCTCCTGAGTGAAACAAGAGCTAAGGATAATGCCATGAAGTAGACAAGATCCTTGCATTAAAAGCTGAGGAAGTCAAGATCTTGAGATAATTAGCCAGATTAGTCAAGATCTCCAAATAACAAGACAAGACAGTCAAGATTTTGGGATAATGAGCTGAAGAAACCAAGATGGAGACCATTAGCTGAATAAATCATGATCTTGACATGATACCATGAGTGGCTAAAGATCTTGAGACAATAAGCCAGATAGGTATGGATCTAGGGATTTATGAGCGAACTAAAAAACTAGTGGGATAACTAAAAAAGCAAGTCAAGATCTCAAGATACTGAGTTGTACAAGTCAAGATCTTGGTAAAATACAATGATTAAGTCAAGATCTGTGGATAAAAAGCTGAATAGGTCAAGAGTTTTTGAAAAGAGCTAAGGTCCTTGGAAAACAAGCTCCTAAGTAAATCAAGATCTAAGGATAATGCAACAAGGTAGTCAAGATCCTTGGATTAAGAGCTGGGGAAGTCAAGATCTTGAGACAATAAGCCAAATTAGTCAAGATCAATAGATGACAAGACAAGAACTTAAAGATTTTGGTATTATGAGCTGAATAAACCAAGATCTGGGATACCACAAGGTAGTCAAGATCCTTGCGTTTAGAGCTGAGGAAGTCAAGATGTTGAAATAACAAGACAAGAAAGTCAACAAGCTGAATAGGCCAAAATCTTGGGATAACTAAAAAAGCAAGTCAAGATCTCAAGATACTGAGTTGTACAAGTCAAGATCTTGGTAAAATACAATGATTAAGTCAAGATCTGTGGATAAAAAGCTGAATAGGTCAAGAGTTTGTGAAAAGAGCTAAGATCCTTGGAAAACAAGCTCCTAAGTAAATCAAGATCTAAGGATAATGCAACAAGGTAGTCAAGATCCTTGCGTTTAGAGCTGAGGAAGTCAAGATCTTGAAATAACAAGACAAGAAAGTCAACAAGCTGAATAAGCTAAAATCTTGGGATAACTAACAAACCAAGTCAATATCTCAAGATTATGATTTGTTCAAGTCAAGATCTTGGTAAAATACAATGATTAAGTCAAGATCTTTGGAAAACAAGCTGGATCAAGATTTTGGGATTCATGAGATGAATTAGTCAAGATCTTGGGAAAACGAGCTCAGAGCTTAAAGCTTCTTAGATAAAAGCTGAGTCAGCGAAAATCTTGGATTAACGATACTTACCAATAATTAGTCAAGATCCTAAGATAATTCGTAAGATAATTTTTACTATCATTGGGATACATGGTTGTATTTTTGTTTATCATTTTTTTTCTGTTTTTAACGCTCGTCTCCTCCGCTCTCCTCCTCAGACACTTCCTCAGGCTCAGAGGGAGAAGGTCACGGCGACGGCGACGAAGAAGGAGGCGGAGACTGCGACGAAGAGGACGGAGGAGGCGGAGGAGGAACCTCCAGCCGCGAAGGGAGCATCAGCATGGAGCACTGGATCAGCCGAGCCATCCACGGCACCTCCTCCACCACCACCACCACCTCCTCCACCGCCTCCTCCTCCTCCTCCTCCACGCGCAGCGGAGGGAGCGGAGCGGCCGGCGGCAGGCTGGCCGACGTCCTCGCGCAACACGTTCACATCTCCGCCCACCACCACCACCGCCACCACCACTCCCGCCACCACCACCATCACCATCACAAGACGGGTAAGAGGGCGGAGCCTGTGTGAGGTCACAGCTCAGACTCTGAAGTTTTTACAGCATGAGAGAAAAGAAGTTTGATCTCTGGGTGTTTGGTGGTAAAAGCTGGTTTTATAGTGATTTAACTTCCCGTAGTAACTTCAGCGTCCTGCTATAAAGAGCTTTGTTGTATCTCAACCTTGTTTTAAAAGGTTTTAAAATTATATATTTACACTTAAAGTTGTTGTCTTTGGGCCAATTTGATCTGATTTCAAAAGTTATTTTGACATAACTTTGGTTTTCTTTTATAGAAATGATTGAAAATCACATGGATGGTTCCAAACTTGGCTGTTTGCATGTGAAACTCAGTCATTGTGGGATGTAAAGAAAAGTAATATAACCAATAGTGTGATAGATTAATGTTGCCAGGGAGTAATAGGAAAATAATACTACTTTTCAAAAGAGTAACGAGTATTAAGTAAACAAATTTCCTTTTTTTTAATGAATGGGCCTTGGTTAGGATTCTGTTTGTCTTAATTACATTTTTTAACATTTATAATAAAAAAACAACTCCATTTAAGGTGAGAAGTTAGCAATAGAGTGAGATAGATAGAAAGATGGCCTTTATTGTCATTATACAATTGTACAACAAAATTTCAAAGCTTCCCTCAAAGTGCAACAAGAATTTACACAAGGACAAGGAAACTTGCATGAGATAAAAAAGAAGAAATGTGCCATGTGTAGTTGTGTAGAAGCATTTGTTATGATTGTTATGCACTGTTAAGAGGTCCAATATGATTTAAAGGTAGACAAGAGTCATGAATATATATATGTATATATATATATATATAGATACATTTCAGTCTTTATATACAGATAATGAGCTTCTGAGCGGAGAAACAAGAACGTACTGGCATTAAATAATTATGACAGCGATTTTGAAAGTCTGTTTGAGATCTTAATACGAAGTATATTTTTCAATCTGTTTCACTATTTTATGCACGCTGTTACTGTGCATACGAAAAACTTGGCTCCAAAAATGAAGAAAAACAACAACTCAAAGGTAGATTTAAACACTAAACATTCCCTTACAAAGTTGCATGGCTGTTTGCATGTAAAATTAGTCATGTTGAATTATGTGTTTAATCAAATTTATAGCATCTCACTGCCATTAATAATGCTGAAATAATTTCAGAACAATATCCTTGGCGAAAAAAACATAGTCATTGTGGGATGTAAAGAAAAGCAATATAACCAATAGTGTGATATATTACTGTTGGCAGGGGGTAATAGGAAAATAATACTACTTTTCAAAAGAGTAACGAGTAATGAGTAACAAATTTCCTTTTTTTATGAATGGGCATCGGTTAGGATTCTGTTTGTCTTTATTACATTTTTATTTAACATTTCCAATACAAACACAACTCCATTCAAGGTGAAAAGTTAGTAATAGAGTTGGATAGATAGACTTTATTGTCATTATACAATGGTACAACAAAATATCAAATTTTCCCTTAAAGTGCGACAACAATTTAAACAAGGAAGAAGAAAAACTTGCTTGAGATAAAAAGGAAAAAGAAATGTGCCATGTGCAGTTGTGTAGAGGCATTTGCTATGATTATAATGCACTGTTAAGAGGTCTAATACGATTAAAAGGTAGACAAGATTCATCAAAAAAAAGTATATATATAAAGATAATAATAACCCGCAATAATCACCTATAATAATGTCAGTACTTGTGCAATATTCCACACCTATCTCATCATGTATATACCACACTTTTTAAATAGACTGTACATACTAAATGTTCTATTCTGTATCTTATTTTATTTAATATTTTTATGCCTAGATTTCGATGTTTGGGTAGGACACTTATGCTAATACTGTACTTTCTTATTGTTCTCACACTTTCTGACGAGGAGTAACTGCATAATAAAAAGCAATTTCCCCTAGGGGATCAATAAAGTATTCTGATTCTGATTCTGATTCTGATAAATTAAAGTCTTTATATGCAGTCAGTGAGTCTCTTAGTGAAGAGACAAGAACGTACTGGTGTTAAAAAAATATGACCGCGTTTATGAAAGTCTGATTGAGATCTTAATATGAAATATATTTTTCATTCTGCTTATTCACTCTTTTACAAATGCTTTTATTGTGCATATGAAAAACTTGACTCCAAACATGAAGATAAAAAACAACCCTAAGATAGATTTAAACTCCAAACATTTCCCTACAAAGTTGTGTGGCTGTCTGCCTGTAAAACTAGTCATGACTATTTTTGTTAAATTGAGTGTTTTATAAAAATGTATAGCATCTCACTGCCATTAAAAAAGCTAAAATAATTTCAAAACAATATCCTTAGGTGAAAAAACTCAGTCACTGTGGGGTGTAAAGAAAAGTAATATAACCAATAGTGTGATATATATTAGTGTTGGCAGGGAGTAATAGGTGAATAATTTTACTTTTAAAAAGAGTGATAAGTGTTGAGTAACAAATTTCCTTTTTTTTTTTTTTTTTTTTTTTAACGAATGGGCCCTGGTCAGGATTCTGCTTTTCTTTATTAAATTTTTTAACATTTCTTGCAAACACAACTCCATATAAAGTGAGAAGTTGGTACTAGAATAATATAATGAGCTTCTGAGTGGAGAGACACTGCTGTTAAAAATATGGCAGCGATTATGAAAGTCTGATTAAGATCTTAATATGAAATATATTTGTCAATCTGCTTATTCACTCTTTTACGAATGCTGTTATTGTGCATATGAAAAACTTGGCTCCAAACATGAGGAAAAATAACAACCCAAAGATAGGTGTAAACTCCAAACATTTCCCTACAAAGTTGCGTGACACCGTCACCTCAGCAGGGCGGACGTCTCCCCTCGCTGGTTTTATCTCCACCAAAAACATACAGCGCTCACATTAAAGTGAAAAAACGACCCCTCTGCTGTCCCTGAATCCTTTTTGTGTGTGTGTTCCTGCTGTTTGCTGAGGTGGCGTTGTGACTGAACGCTCTGCCGGTGACAGGTTTGTTTTCATGCTGGCTCTGTTGGTATCCAGCTCTGAAGATAATCCACAGACAGAAACAGCGCGATCCCCCGCCAGCGTTCAGCTCCTCCACTGCTCACTTGTGACGGGAGAGGTTCTGTGCACGCTGTTGATTAGCTGCTTTGTTTGTTCCGGCCTGTTCATCGAGTTTCCTCGCTCCCTGTTTCATGTGGTCTCATATTAGCAAAGTCACATAACTGTTTCCGGAGAAGCAGCTGCTGAAACCTTCAGTGTTAGCGGGTTAATTGGTTTTTTTTTCATTGCTGGTTGATTAAAAAGTTAAAGGCAGCTCTGTGTGTGGCATTTCAAAAAGGAGTGCGTCTAAAACTACTCTGACTTAGGGCCTGAGTCCGATGACTTGAAAATACTTGAGATTTTCAGTGAGTGTGTTGAGTAAACTGTGCCCCCATCCAAAATATTCAACTGATGTGACCATTATTCTCTCATTTGGAAACACATTTTCCCACGGCTTCATTGAATGCATCCATTAACGTCAATCAGATTTAAGAACAAACAACATGGGTGGTAACAAAGTTTTTAGTTAGGACTTGTGAGGACTTGAAAATTTCAAGCCTATGACTTTGGACTTGACTTGGACTTGGGATCCAAGACTTGAGACTTACCTGAGACTTGTCATACAATTACTTTCTCCCACCTCTGACCATTGACTGTATATAGAATGGACAGCGTGGCTCCACCTGTCACCGTTCTATGATTTTGAAGCCAAAAAAACGTTTCTCTAGCCGCCATTGTGCAGCCAGAGTCTGCGCAGTAGAGAATTTCCGGTGGAGCCAAGTAAAAAAGAGAAATAAAAATATTTATTTCTTCTTCTTCAGAAGGTTTAGTCTCCTTTTGGCTCTTTCCCGAAGTTTCTTATATCCCCGGTAAAAACTACTCACGAACGGCAGCTGTCAACTATCGTGAAATGAAACCTATATTGCGGTTTTTAACGTCCAATAACTAATGAGAAACTTCTCAGAAAAAAAAAACACCTGAACACCATGCAGCCAGATGACATCATCATACCACCTTAGCGTAAGGATGAGAGAAATGTTTCTACCAGGTATCTTAACTTTTTAAAGTTTTCCCGGCTCATATCTGGAATACATGGGGAGGCGGGGCTTATGACCTATACTGCAGCCAGACACCAGGGGGCGGGGCATCTGCTGGAGGCTTCAGTTTGAGCTGAACATCGTTACGTCCACTCATTATACAGTCTATGCCTCTGACAGGTAGTATTTATCTCGACTACAACAACGATCCGATAGAATGAGTGAAGCCAGGCCAGGAGTCAAAAGATTTGAGGTTCTTGAAATAGTCTAACTTTTTTATATTGGCCTGTTCATATAATCCACATCAAAATTGGTCTTAATGTTTTTTTCTGTATCACAGTATTTGTGGGCAACTCAGCAAATCCATATACACAAGGTCCCTGTCATGACACTACCCTGGTCGGCAAAGTTTAGCTGTGTGAAGCGAGTTCTGCGTTTTTCTCTGCTGAATAAGATTTCTTGGAGTTATTTGGTAGTAATGGTGGACAGAAAAGGGACTAAAGAGCAGGAGAAAGCTAAACAGGAGAGTGATAGAGCATGGGCTTAAGGCCACAATATGGGTTAAGCTTTTTTATGAAACTGTTCATCTCTGTACGCATGCAGCAGTTATTCTGCTGTGATCTGTTCAAACCTGAGAGTCTGTCAGTAGAATGAAGAGCCAGGTTACGTTTGCTCTGCTTGGTGAGGTTGGAGTTGGTAGATGAGCACTGGTAGGACACAACCAGGATTCACTAATGTTACATGTCACTGACATGTCTCAGAGCACTGAGCTGTGAGTTGTGCTAAATATAGCCCAGCTTTATACTACAATACAAATTGAGGTAACAAAGTTTGCTTGCTGTCACTTTTGTTGAGGTTTTCAAAAGTTGGGTTTGGTTAGCATTTAGACATTTTTAGGCTTCAAAATATAGATCCAGAAACCAATAAATGATGTCACAGAAAGTCTAAAAAGTTTCTGTTTGTATGCTGTAATATTTGATGATTCTAATCCTTGTTCGCTCACAGATTTCATGTTCATCACAAAGGGAATCCTCAGTGGTGACACATGCAGCTCTGTAGCCAGGCTGTAACCTCATTTCCTGGTTTAAGGCCAAAGCAGCCTGGCTCTTTGGTGTGTGTGAGTCTGTGTGTGTGTGTGTGTGTGTGTAAATACTTAAGGGAGATCGTTTCCCCGTCCAGCCAGGATTTTCATTCATCTCTTATCAGGACTCGGTGCCTGCCGGTGCAGATAACTTCTCACTCACGCTCCCAATTCTCCCTCCCTGCTTTCATCTGTCCACATTATCCTTGAGGTCTTAGGTCCCTTTTTTGGAATAATTGTGTCAATCTGGTTGTTGTGGTTGACTTCTGGCTGAGTTTAGGTTGGCTGGGTTCCTCTTTAGTCCCAGATAATAGCACAGAGTGAGAGTTTGTGCTGCTGCTATTATGTGATAACTGAAAACCTTTCTGACACATGGTGCAGTTGGTGAAAGATTTTTTCCCACAAGGGACTGCGAACACTTTCAAAGTGATCAAGAAAAAGTCTCATATCTTAGTGTATGCCTGATCATAACCCACAATATAAAATGAGATCATCAGCACTAAAATAAGTTACTTATAAACGCTAATTCCTAACTTCCCCATCAGGATTGAACAAGTCTGTCTGGACCAGATTGATTAACAACACGCCAAAGTGATCTGTGTTTTTTCTCTGCTGAAACTCCTGTGATTTATTTAGTAGTTATAGAGGAAGCAGGAGCTGAACTTTGGAGCAGAAACAGAACAGAAGAAAGCTAAACAGGAGTGTAATAGAGCACGGACTAAAGGTTAAAATACGAGCTGAAGGCTACGCTGCAAAAACTGAAATCTCAGCAAGTCATTATGTGTTACTTTTAGTAAAAATTGTCTTATTATTTTTAATATGAGCTACATTCAACTGATGAGTCCAGGAAAATGTCTTATTTCAAGTTGTTTAAAGACAAAAATGAGGTCTGTATTGCTTATTGCGAGTCCAAAAAAATCTGCCAATGGGATAAGATTGTATTAAGACATCTGTCTAATTTCAAGAAACTTTACAGAATTTTTTTTTTTTTTTTTTATAACTTGCAGATTTTTTTGACTTGCTACAAGAAATTTAGACCTCAGTTGTTTCATTAAATAACTTGAAATAAGACATTTTTATGACCTGGTCTGGTGAATGTGGCTCAAATCAAGAAAGAAAGACAATTTTTACTATGAATAAGACATGATGACTTGCTAAGGTTTCAGTTTTTGTAGTGTAGAGTTTAAAAAACAAGCTAGAGGTTAATTTGTTTGTGACAATGTTCATTTCTATCCACTATAAAATGAAGAGTGACATTACGTTTGGGGGGACAGAGCCTTCCAAACCCATCCACATTCAAAACCCTCCTCAAAACGCATCTTTTTAAAAGTGTTTTTAATGTCTAACTGCTTTTAAATGTATCCCATGGTTTTGTTTTGTCTTGTTTTCATTGTTATAGGTTATTATTTTTGTTATCATTACTGTGTTGTTTTAATTGATGTTTTTAATGTCTGTAAAGCGTCTTTGAGTATCTAGAAAAGCGCTCTATAAATAAAATGTATTATTATTATTATTATTATTATTATACGTTTGCTCTGCTTGGTGAGGTTGGAGTTGGTAGATGAGCGCTGGTAGGACACAACCAGGATTCACCAAAGTTGAATGGTACTGATATGTCTCAGAGCACAGAGCTGTGAGTAGCGTTAAATGTAGCCGGCGACTAAACTATGCTACAGACTTACAAAATTTGCTTGTTGTCACGGTTGAAACAATAACGCTGCCTAATTGCTGAGAAACATCATCATGTTGTGTTTTATCTTGTTAAAAGTAGTGTTAATCTGATGAAAATCTGATCTACTTTCACTCTAGAAACAAAAACATCACAACAGTTTGTGGCAGTCATCTGGTTTAGCGTTAAAGTGAGATTTACCGGTGTCTCTTCAGTCAGCCTCAAGTGGAAACTCATGGAACTGCAGTTTTTAACCACTTCACATTTAAGACCAGAAGTTTTCGCTTGATCACGAGACCAGATCTTGTAACTTGGCCTGATTTCTAAAGCCCCCTTCCCTTCTTATCCCTCACATCCAGGCTTCTTAGCCCACCTCTCCTTGAAGAGGAGGAGGAGGAGGGCAGTGCCTGCCGCTCCGCTAGAAAACGGGAACTCTGGGCGTTGCGGTAAGTGGAGATGGAAGCATGCAGGGTCGCTCTCCTGCCATCCCTCGGCTCAGAACAGGGATGTTACACTTTCATTTTCAGTGACTCTTTCTCTTAGTTTCCCCTATTGTTTGCTTGCTGTTCCACTTCTTCCCTTTTTGGTTGTTCTTGTCGCGTAGCCGTGTTGTTTTGTAAGCGCAGGAGAAAATATCTCAATGCTGACCTCACTCGGAGCAGCATTGCGTGTCGTCGCAGATGCATGAGTTGAACGTCTTTATCCTGGTGTTTGCAGCTTTTTAGAGCGTTTGAAATTGTTGATGCAGAAAATCAACAATGCTTCTAAAGCGGCTGGATAAGTAAGTCAAGGTTTTCTCTCTTCCCCTCTTGTTTGTTAATTTGGATAATTATGCAGCATGTTTTTTCGTTGTTTGCTAAGTCAGAGGCAATCTGCTTTCAAAACAGCTTTTTATTGAAGCCAGAAAGCAGATGGTGGAGGAATGTGGGCCGTCTGCCTGCGTCCTCCTTTTAGCTCTGTGTCACTCTGTGATTGTAAGCAGTATTCTTCAAATCTGCTGTTTGAAGCACAAACACTGTGAAGATTTTTAACCCCTGCTTTCATTTTGAACAGAAAGATCTCAGTCAGCAGAAAATCAGACTGTCATTTTTCTTCCCAGGTTATCCACGGATGATCATTTGGTGTCTTAGTTCCCATGATATGTAAATTCAAAATGCCCACTGATAACATCCGCTTTTGTTCTGATCAAATTATGAAAAGGATTATCTAAATCCAGCTGCCAAATAATCCAGGCAGATGAAACTACTCTCAAAACAACCACATGCTTATTCCAGTTTAGGAAGCACCCTCTTTGAAATGAAACCTTAAGATTCTTTTCTGGACCCCAAAACAGCTGATTGACAACTTAAAGAGAGCAAAGAAAGATGTAGGGTTACGAAAAAATAACCCCATAAGGAAATACATGGGTCAATGACGTGACGTCCCTTTTTTTGTGTCTGAGTGCAATATTTCCTTCCATCATGAATTGAGTATTTCATCACATGTATTTCTTTATTCTATGAAACCTGTGTTATTTGAACACATCTTTAAACTATTAAAATATAACATGTTTTTTTGTGTTTTGGTTCCTCAAACCCCCAAAATGTCAGGTGGTGCA
>RPOG01006125.1:0-26292 GCA_008086565.1 Thalassoma bifasciatum | reverse complement strand
TTTTTTTTTTTTTTTTTTTTTTTTGGCGTGTATTAGAAATTAACAGAAGTTAGCAGTAGTGTTAATATTAAAACTTGCTCAAAGTCTGACAGTCTGATTGACACATGAGACATCCTCTAATTCTAAAAAACACATGTAACCCTTCTGTTGTCTTCGGGTCAATTTGACCTGATTCCAAAAGTTGTTATAGCTTTGTTTTGTTTTGTTTGTTTTTTCTTCATAAAATTGCTTGAAAATTACATGGATGGTTCTATGTTATGGTGCTATGCTATTTGCAAAATTAGTTGTAACTGTATTTGTTATATGATGCGTGTTTTATAAAAATGTGTAGCATCTTGCTAAAATTTAAGAAACATTGAAGTGATTTCAGAACAATATTCTGCCTACACTTTGACATTGACCTGACTGAGATAATACATCAACACATGTACCCCTGATGATTACAAATTTCTGCTTTTTCTACTCAAAGAAGAGCTATTCTTTTATGTAACTAAGGTCTATCATACCATATTTACCAAAACTGTTAAATATATACAAAAACGTTTGTAACATCTTCACCAAAAGGAGAGGCAAAAAAAAGAGAATTTGAACTTTATAAGCAGACGGAACAGATCATTCAGAGTAAATGTGACACCAAAGACTCAATCATAAAGATCTGTAGGTTCAGATCTATTTGGGACCTGAATCCTTCGTTTTCTCAAGTCAAATGTAGACAAACTCAATACACCTTTTTTTTCTTTAATTTATTCTTTTTATTTGTAGCTGTACAATTTTCTAGTGTATGTTTGAGCTTTTACGTCTTTACTGAAAAGACGTAGGAGTTAAAAACCAGAAGAAATACAGTGAGGATTTACACACAGAAGAGGAGCACAGGTTGGACTTGACCTTTGAGTCAGAGTTTGTGCATAAGGCTCATGACTGAACAGCTTACACTACATTTTAATTCTGGTCCAATTTTATTGTAGTTTGACTTACAAGACGGTCACTGTTGGAAGAATGATGGTAAGAATTTATTTTATCAAACAACTGTCTAATATTTTTATTTTATGCACACACAGTTTAGTTATTATTCATTAACCACAGTGTTTTCCATTTTCTCTCTCTATTTGTCCTTATATTATATTATATATATTTTCCTTCATCTCTTTTATATTCAGTCAGAGGGTAGAGAGGCTGAGAAAATGCAAGCATTGCTTAAAAAATTAGACAAATAAATTTAACCGGCAAATAACTGGTTTAAACAAGTCATTTTGTTCTCCTGTCTATTCAAAAAAGTTTTAGTTGTGTCCCGTACTTGATTCTAGAAGTTGAGGTTAAAACTTAAATTTGAAATGTAACACGGGAAAGTGTTACCTGACCCAGTTCAAACTTAAATTTAGCTAAATATTAATAACTTGCTACATCTGTTTTTTTTGTAAAGAAGCTTCTATCATAATTATTTTCTTGACCCATTTACTCAACACTTCATTACTGGCCCATGTCAGCATAAAAGGCTATTAAAAGTGTGGATAAATAATTTGATGTATGGTAGAAGTAAAGTATGAACATTGTCAAAATGACCCCCCAGCTCTGCCCTGTGACCGTCCTGTGGGCCTCCACCCACAGGTTGACAAACACAGCTTTAGATCATGCTCTGTGACAGTTCAAATCTCAGCGCTGCACCTGCAGAGAGAGACGTAAATAGCGTGAGCAGCACGTGGAAGTGTCATGGCGTGTTAATGTGCTGAGCGTGAAGCTGATCTCTGATTGGTCACCGTCAGAGGTCGACGCGCCGCTACTGCCGCTGTGTGTGAACATCTCATTTTAATTGTGCATTTATAGAGAGAGGAAGTGGTGTTAGAGGAAGCGGGTGATGAGGTCACACGTCCCCTGACTCTGGGTAAATAATGTTTCCTCAGCACCTATCATTAATCCTCTGTCTTTAACACTTACTGTTTGTCAGTGGAGACCGGCCTCGCTCCTTTTGATCTCCCCCCTGCCCATTCAGGCCTCCCTCCCACTAAACCCTCACCCTCAGAGCAGCTCAGAGCCGCTCCGAGCAGAGACGGAGTTATAAAATGTCTCTGCAGCAGACAGAGGCAGACAGCGGGGTCTGTTTCTGATGGTCCGGCCTAAACTTATGATTAATATCTCTTCATATTTGCTCTCATCCGTCACTGTTTCCCGGCCTGAGTTCATCCTTCTCCACGTCAGGAGGAGATAGGATGAAGTGTGAGCTCACTCCACATGCTTACTGTTAATACGTGTGTGTGTGCACACAGCTGGGGGCCGCTGCAGGGAGATTTAACTGTGTTTTCTCACACACTGGTGTCTGCTGACCTCAGCTGCTCATATTTACATCAGACGACACAGATCACAGCGCAAGAAACACAACAGGCCAAAACAAAGCTGCCTGAGAGGGAAAGTCTGACCATCTGTGGAGAGTTTTTGGATCACAAATATCAACAACAAACTTTAACAGAATGTTGAATAAGAGATGTTCTGTTGTAGATGAAGGAAAAGCTGAGAGAATAAATGGAACTCATGAAGCTGAATGAAAATATACCACCAGGGAAACAAACATTTGAACTGAATCTGTCCACCAAAGGGTCCATGGGGCTTTTTCTCTTAATTAACTCTCATGACTTGAAACCTCTGAAAGAACTGCTGAGAAGAAGCATTTAGGACAAAGTTTTCTGAGAAGGTCTGGAAGGTTCCTTAGAAAGATGTATCTTCATCAATCAAAGCTTTTGTATCCCCTCCACTGATCCAAAGTCAGGTTATATAAAGTCCTTTATGCTTTTAATCTCACATGTGACAGTGCAGACAAACAGTAGACACTATGTTTTGGTCGTGCACTAAACTACACCGGTTTTGGAAACTCAAACTTACAACTTCTACAAATGTCTCATAGATTCTTTGAGACATTCTCCCAAAACAGCAATTATTAGGATTGTTCCACCTGATCTACTGTACATCTCAGCCACCTATTGAAAATTACGATGACTTTTGGTTATATTTAAATAAATATCATCTAAATTTCAACCCTAATACGCAGAAAATCTCATATTTGATACATAACTGTCACAGACCAAAAGAAGAATAACATCTAAATTGTGACTCATTTTTAAAAATGAGTTATTTTCTGCATTCACAGAAACCATATTTACTGAAAAATATCCAAAAAAAGTTTTCAAAACTAACCAGTGTATGAAATACGTTACAAAAAGATATATATAAAAAAACAAAATTATATGGCTATATTCTTTTTTGTGGATTTTGTTGAAAAGGCCAATACTAGTCAGTTCCAAAAGAATTGAAACGTTCGAGCTATTTTTTTGTGGGCCAGCCTTTACAGGGTTAAATCATGGGTTACTTCTGTTATTAGCATTTGACAAAAAATACAATGCACTACAAGAGGAAGTGTTCAGAGATTCTATGCCACATGGGAACCTTATATAAACAGAATACAATGATTTGCATGTTATGTTTAACCTTTATCAAAACTACAAAGACATATCTATTGTTCAATCTGATAGACTATTGTTTTCTTCGCAAATATTCACTTGTTTTGAAATTTAAAAAGAATTTCAAGATTACGACCATCATTTTTAATTTGATGCCTGCGACAGGTTCCTACAAAGCTGGAACAGGAGCAACAAAGACTGGGAAAGTTGCTGAATGCTGAAAAAACTGCTGTTTGGATCATTGCACAGGTGAACAGGTTCACTGGAAACAGGTGAGTGTCTTGACTGGGTATAAAAGGAGCATCCCCAAAAGATTCAGTCCTTCACAAGATGGGGCCAGGTTCACCACTTTGTCATCAACTGCGTGAGCAAATAGTCCAACAGTTAAAGAACAATGTTTCTCTTTGTAATAAACATTTACAAAAAAAATTAGGGTTTTCATCGTCTACAGACCATGATATCATCGAAAGATTCAGAGAATCTGGAGAAATTCCTGCACATAAGCAGGGAGAGCCAAAACTAACATTGAGTGCTTGTGACCTTTGACCCCTCAGGCGGTGCTGCATTAAAAATCCACATCATTGTGTAAAGGATATTAGCACGTGGGCTCAGGAACACTTCAGAAAACCATTGTCAGTTAACACAGTTCATCACTACATCTACAAGTGACAGTTCAAACTCTACCATGCAAAGACAAAGCCAGATATCAACAACATCAAGAAACACAGACACCGACAGCTTCTCTGGTCCCGAGCTCATTTGAAATGGACTGAAGCAAAGTGGAAAGTCTGCTGTGGTCTGATGAGTCCACATTTCAGACTCCTTTTGGAAATTCATGGACTTAGTGTCCTCCGGGCAAAAGAAGAAAAGAACAATCTGAATTTTTCTCATAGGAGTAAACATGCCTGTTTGTTTCAGCTTTGTAGAAATGTGTTGCAGCATCAAATTCAAAATGAGTGAATAGCAGTTTGAACAATAAATATCTTGTCTTTGTAGTGTATTTAACTGAATATGGGTTAAGCAGGATTTCTAAGTCATTGTATACTGTTTTTGTCCCAGCCAGGTTGGATTTGGGGTTGTATTATTAAATAGAGCTGAAGACCCCACAACAGTCCAAGTAACCTCTTTTTTATATGTATGTTTTATATGAGAGGAAGTACTATCATGGCGGGCTGGTGTTCAGGGGCCTCAGAGATCCAGCCTGCGTCTGCCTGCAGAGTCTAGGGCCCAGGCAGGACTATAGGAAGGGGGGGGCACTGCACCGTAAACTGGAGGGGGGTAAACAAAGAGGCCGGGCTGCTTTTACAGCCTTCCCACGCCAGGCAGCAGCAGCAGCTGACTGGAAAGTGTTACCTGAAATACACTGAGTGGCCCCCTCCACCAGCACACAGACAATCTGGGTGCAGGAGCAGGGGCCCAGGTGTACAAACAGCAAACACAGGGGCCACATCAAAGGCTCTCATTAAAAGACAATAGAAGCTGCCCTCCTCCTCATCTCCTCTGCACACCCCCCAAATAAGTCCTGTCAGGGCTTCAACCCCAACACAACACGACACAGACTGTCCCCCCCCCAGCTCCACTGCCCCCTACTGTCCAGAGAGGGGACATGAGGGAACATCAGGTGTAACCTTACACACTGAAAACATCCTCATTAATGATGATGAGACCAAACCTGAGCACAAAGATCCACATTTGGAGTGAAATATTGTTCTTTTATTTAAGTTTCTTGAAGGAGTTAAGTTTTTTTTTTTTTTGTTTATCTGAAGTCAATAATGTTTATTTCAACCCATAACACCCCAAATGTCTTTAAATATGTATGCACATTTGTAAAGATTAGATGTTTTTTTTCCTTTTTCCTGTAAAACTCTCTGCTGTTAGAAAATTTCTGAAGGGCTTAACAAAAACACAGAATCAAACTCAGACTTTGGATGTCTCTCTGCTCAGAGACTTGCTGTACTTTGTTGTATGGGTATGACAGTGGATAAAGAAATCAACAGCCTCAATTTTAACTCTCATCAAAAAAAAAAAACGATAAAAATCCAGAATTATGCCATTTTATTGCTTGTGATTTAGATGCAAGTTGAAGATGTGTTTGTATTTGTTGATGTGTTTAAAGTTTATTTTCAGTCTCAAACTAATGAATAATTATTTAAGTGTTAACCAAAAAAGGAAATAGTCCACGAACATATTGCTGAAAGCTGAAGGTTTGCGAAAAGTTTTAAGGCACTGCTGCACACAAAGTTTGAATAAATATTTTCTATCTCTTCTCATGAATGGTTTTGATTTGCAAAGGTTGTGGTTTCTTTCTAAATGCTTACTTACCAAGAAATTAATTTCTCATAAAATATAATAAAATATCCAGACCATTGAACAGTTTTAATTTTTATAAGTATGCCACAAAATATTGAGCAATGTTGAAAATATTGCATGAAAAAAAACCACAAACTACTGATTCTCACAATCATTTTTACTCATGATTGAATGCTACTGTGCAAAACAAGTATTTTGCATGAAATAACTATAAGAGCAAAGTGCAAAATAAAGACACATATGTGTGGCTTCTGTATGTCATCTCAATAACTTGACTGGGGTTGTGCAACAAACAAAAAAAAGTTTTCCAGGCTCAAGAGCCATCACATACTTCTGCCAAGTGGTGGAGATGGTTAAATCAGTTTGAGTCAAGTTAGAGATTCCCCCCATTTGGTCAATGAGGTAGCTAAAGGGTTCAACTTTTTTGCTGTGATATACTTCTTTTTATACAATTCATTTCAAAATGTGTTATTCTATTATTTGTGCGACAGTCTGGTTAAAAACATACGTATATAAAATGCCTAACAAATGTACTCGACAACTTGTCATAGAAATAAGAAAACCATCCAGCATCATGACGTGCTTCAACTCCCTTTGCTTTGTAGAGATTTTCCTTCGTTTCACTATTTCTAACAGGTGAAGGGTTTCAAACTGATTTTATGTTTTCATTTCAGCAAGACAAGTGAAATTCTAAAAGAAGTCAGAAAAATTAAGAATGACAAACAAACGCTAAAAACACACTTTTTTTTTCTCTTCAGGAATGACAGAAAATAATGATGTGCTTCACTTTTTCTGTCTTTTTGTACAACAGTACATTTAGGAATTCATGGAGAACAACAACTACTATATTTTAGCATCTGAGACATTGCAAATACTAGTGGAGCAACCATTATAAAAACACAAGAAGTGTTTTGGTGGTCAGCTATACACTGTTTATTCAGGGTAGAGGGAGTAAACATCTTTTACTGAGTGGTGATCTGATAAATTTGTCTTTAAGTACCAGCAGTGGAATAAAAGCTGTTCACCACGTGCTCTGTCTCGTAATATTCTGCTCCATATGTAAATTTACAAATCCAATTCACCAGCTCCTCCTGTGACATACAACAGGGTGTTCATCAAGTCTCTTTACAATTTAAGAAATCTATTACAAAGACAATAGATGAGAAATCTTAATCAGATTTAGTCCATGTACTCAGTAGTTCTCATTTTTTATAATCACATTGCATTTGTCTAATTCAGGAATCCTTTTGATAAAAGGGGTACTGTTAAATGACGCCCTGAAATATGGCTGCTCCTCAAGAAAGAGCTCAGTGTGTGTCATGGTTTACTGAAACAAAATCAGATAGAGTTAGAGAAACTAAAGAAACAAGTGAGAGAGAAAATTTACCTGCACGTCCACCAGTTCAGTGCTGGATAGAGAGAGGAGTGGACGACCAAGAACACCTGAGGAAAACACTGATGGTGTGAGACAAGTCTGTCAACATTCTCCTACAACATTAGTTCTCCTTAAAAGACTTCAATATCTGCTCCTCATTTTTTCTCTTACGGTGTCCACATATTCTTCTGTCAATTTTCTTTTGAAAAAAATGTTTTGAATTGTAAAGAGACTTTAAGGACATCCTGTATAATTCCCACAAGTACTTCTCCCTCCTCCTCTGTTTGTCCCTCTGGTGGTGACAATAAAAACTGTTATTAAGACCCTGAGACATTTATCTTTAAAATAGATTTTTGTCAGAACTTGGCATAAAATATACAAAACACAAAGCATAACCCTGCCACACAACAAAATAAGGTCTCTTTTGTAAGAACAAGATGTTTTTCACATTATTATGAGATATTTTTATTGCAATGGTTATACAGACTATTACCACAGTCAGTATGTATAAAGGCACAGTCTGTGACATCACCTGTTTGTTTCTGATACTGAGTTTCAAGACCCATGTGATAGGAGCCATATTAAAAACATATGACTTGAGCTAATTTCAAGTTAGGATGAGTTAAAGAGACAGACCTTTACCTTCTTTGCGCACAGCTACAGGGCGTTAGTGAAATCAGTCATGACCTTATATGGGCAATAGTTGTAAGTTCATTAACTTAACCCTTTATAGCCAAACGTATTGTGTATGATACATGAGTTCAAAGACCTCTATCTCATCAACATGATAAACAGTTTCTGTGAAAGCCTGTTAAAGATATTTAAAAAAAAAAAAAAAAAAACATATTCTACCACCTTAAGGATTGTCATGTCACTAAAGTTTGCTGAAGTTGTATATTGGCCCTTTTCAAAATGTCTGCTCTCATGAAATAATCCACTCACATATTTTCAGGAAAATCATTTATGATTTTCAAGAAGTTGCAGCAAGGATAATATGGAAATAGTTACTCTCTTTTTAAAACAAGTGTTTTATGCATCAAATGGATGCATTTTTACTAACTAAAATTGACCTTGCTAAAAGAGTTGGAAAAACTGCCCAGTGTGTTAAATGTGAAACAAGAAATATATCATAAATAAAATGATAAAGCAATATTTATTGTGGATTTTTCAAAAAGGGTTACCTTACAGCTCAGTTCCAAAAAATTGGA
Organism: Thalassoma bifasciatum; assembly: GCA_008086565.1. Classification (NCBI taxonomy): domain Eukaryota; kingdom Metazoa; phylum Chordata; class Actinopteri; order Labriformes; family Labridae; genus Thalassoma; species Thalassoma bifasciatum. The sequence goes on along the minus strand of RPOG01006125.1, from coordinate 17,953 downwards.
ATTTTCTGACAATTTTTTAATGGGTCAGACTTTACAGGATTAAGAGATGATTTAAATAAAAAATCACCTTTGATGCACCTGCAGTTTCCTCCAGAGCTTTTCTCACAACAAAAATGAAAACAGAAAAATCTTATTACAACAATAAAGTTACGGTTATTTAGAAACACTTCACTCTACAGGTCCACATATTCCATCCAAATTAGGTCATAATTAGACATACTTCTTAAAATGTTTTATTTGAAATAATCCTTAAATTTCATGACAACTGGATTAATATTAGCAAATAATGATGTCCATATTAAACAAAGTAAATCAGGATTGGTAAGTAACCAATATGTTCAGTTTCTTGGATATTTTCTCCAAATTTTAAGGTTATTGAGTGAAAATTAGTGAATAAATCATGGCAAATTGTGCACCCAACTTCATATTACATCAGTAATGACTGAAAATTCATATTAACTTGTGTCAGGATATTTTCATTCTTCTTAGTGCCTGAAAAGATGTTTTCCATTTTTTCCAAACATATATATTTATTTTTTTATATTTATATATATATATTTTTAAAAGTTATAGACAAACATTTGAGGGTGAAAAAGCTTATAAACTATAAATTATTCAGTGTTAAAATGGATGAAAGAGAGGTAAAATATTCCGCCAAGTATTAAAAAAAGATTATTCATGAAATTACAGAGAAAAAAATTGTTCATATTTGCATTAAGTTCACACTGTTTTATGTTGAATGCTCAGTTAGAAATATTTTGGGAAAAAATGGAAAACTTCTTTTCATGCCTTAAGACAAATAAAAACACTCAAGGGAAAAATCCTGACACTGATTTTCATAATTCATACATCAGAGGGTTAAAGAAGTCACATACTTTTTTCACCCTATTATCATGAAATTTGGGGAAAATTTTAATTGAACAATAAGGAAGTTTGTATAATTGTTACCTAATTGGGATGAAATTTGTGGACCTGTAAAGTAAAGTGTACTTGCTGACTATTTTTAGAAAAATACCTCTCTCCATCCTCACATTAGCATCTTGCCGGGCAACAACAGCTCTGACGTAAACTGTGTCAGAAATGAGGTCTCCAAAGTCACTGAGTTGAGTTTGTGCACCATTCAGGAGACATGAGTCATCCCCCAGCAGATGAAAACACACACACACACACATAAGTTTTAAAGCAGGCCCCCAAAGGCCCGTGCTGTGCCGTGGGCTGTGTGTCAGCCTGGGAAAAGCTGATGTGGACTCCACAGACAGCAGCAGCTCAGCTTTGATGGGGAAGCCTCTTTGTAGTTGGCCTGGAGATGGCTTGTTAGTCAGTAAAAGTGAGGGCTAAATGGCTCCCTAACAGGAAGCAGTTTACACGGTGACGCTCAACCTGCCTGTGGCCCTCTATTGTCCTCAGCCCCATGTCCCACTTCATTACCATTTCCATAAGAAAGGAGCAGTAATTGCCCCTTTTCTTCTGCGGCCCCTTCATCTTAGAGTGTCTCCTTTTTTTTTTTTACCCCCTTCCTTCTCCTCTCGTTCAATCCTTCTCTCAGTTTGTCTGAACCACTATAACAAACACACTCCAACCTTACTGTTTGCCACTAAACAGATTCAACGCAAGATTTTCCCCTTAAATTTCCTCTATCTTCTTATTTTGAATATTTTTTTTATTCTTTTCAAAACTTTTCAAAGCTACATGCATCATATCATACCTGTCCTGAGTCACAGGGTGGGTATGATACTTTTCAGCTGTGACTCCAACAACAGCAGTGATGGAGCCCGGTGACCCCCTGCTGTGGGAATAAACTAACAGGCCAATCTAAAAACAGAAAAAAACATACAAAATAAATCACAAGATATTTCAGTGAGCTGTTTCTTAAATGAACCTGCCTCCACTGAAGGCACTGGATATGAATGTAACATTTATTTTGTTTATATTTTTGCAATAATAGAGGAAATATGACTGTAAACAGTCTTCGATTTTGGAAAACTACATTTTTAGGGTTCGACTTCCTTCAGAAAGTTCCCTCATGGTCCAAAACATCAGAGCACTGTTTGTGCTTGAGGACCTGAGACTCATCTGACCTTTGACCTGACTCCAGAAAGAGAAAAGATCTGGTTCAGTTCTGTCAGCAGTGTTACCTTGAAAAAAAAGTTATATTTAAAAAAAAATAAAAATTGAGGATACTAAATTCAGCTAACAAATTACATTTTGTGTTTTTAACACTGCATAACTCAAAACTCATTTTGTTTTATTTCTCGTAAACAAATGACAAAAAAAAACATTTCACTATGTGATATCCCACAATAACCAATAGGTCTGATTTGCTGTAAAAAGTAAAAAGAAGGTGGTTTTTAAAGTCTTTACAAACATTTTTGGTATTTGGTATTTTGTCTTAAAATATTTTAAAATAAGATTTTTTTCTGAATTTATCAGGCGACTATGGCTCAAAAAAATTTCATCAGGATTGATTTTACTTAAAATAAGACATGAATATTTGCCTGGATTTCAGTTTTTTTGGAAGGTTGCTTTGTTTTTTGTCTCATGTTGCCCCCAAACAATGAGTGTGATGATAATGAATGATGATGGATGGAGCATAGAGCCACACTGTGATGACAGCTTTTGTGAAAAGAGTCAATGTCAGAGCTACATTGCTTGACTTTTTAACTCTGTATTAAGGACAGTACTGTAGTTTTGACATAAAATCTTTTTTTTTTTTCAACATGCAGAGCTTTCTCAGCAGCAATTTTTTATTTCCACTCCATGTGCAGCCTACTCTTTCGTTATAGTGCAGTTATTTATAAATGTGAATATGTATGTATACAATGTTTGAGAGGGAGGTACCATGTTAAAGTTCGTTAGCAAAGTTTTTTGTTCACAAAATGTACTTTTTCAATGCCTTTTTTTCTATCTAATTAGAGACAAAAACAGACAACAGATGTCTTCTTAAGGACAAAAGGGTGTCATGTCTTTCTTGGTATAAAATATGAACAAAGACACATCAATAAAGCAAACATGATATGCGTGAAGTGTACCATGCCAAAGCACACCTTGTTGTTACCTTGTTTTCAGATACATGATTGGATCCTCTAAAATAAATGAACACCATCTCACTCAAAGTGAGGTTGCTACAAAAACTGCTCCCCCTGGTGACTGTTTGCAGTACAGGTCAAAACTCTGTCTCCCCATTCATTTGAAGAGGGCTGTGGTCAAACTTTAAAAAATAAATCCACCTCATACAGATGTTTCTCACATTTGTATGATGTGGTGATATGAAGAAATAATTTGACTGCATTGTGTTCAAGTCCTCTCTTTTCTGAAAAGTTTCTTTTCAATTAGTTCTTTGATGTTAAAAAGGCTGCTGTTTTTGTGGAGTCAGTCCAGCAGGAAGACAGATTTTCTACTGTGCAGGCCCAGATGGGACAATTTTGGCTTTTAACTTGTACAATGGTTAAGAGTGGAGCCACACTGTCCATTCTTTGTATAGTTGATGACCTTGCAGCATTTAAACACAGTAAAGAAGCAGAAATCTCAGCAAGAGTTGGGTCTTTTTTATTTTAAAAAATAACTAGAGCTAAAAAGTTTTATTAGACTTCATGTGAGCCACATTCACCTTTAAAGATATTAGAGACAAAAATGATTCCTGAATTGCATAACTGCAAATATGGCAAAAAGTACTGGTTGTTTTTTTTATTTTTCATTTTTATTTTTTTTTTTTTTCAAATTAGACATATTTTCCGTCTGGTGAAAGAGTCTCATAAACTTATGCTTATATTTTTGTTTTTGAGCTGCATCATTTCTGTCAGTGAGGCAGCAACTACTCTGACCCTACCAGAGGCCTTTAAACACACTTTCAAAAATAACATCGGTCAAAAGATTGGAGAGATGATTATGAATTTTTCAGGAATAAAAAATAAGACTAATTTGATTTCTTCAGTTTCAGACTTGGAACACATGTACAAATATGTCAGCACTCTTTGCTCATCTGTAGGTACTGTACAGCTCTTGACTTATTTCTATGGTTCAGAGGAGAAATATGAGGAATCATTGATGTTAACTGTGGGGAAACTAATGCAAATATTTTTTTAACTCCGCACAAAATCAATTTAATGTGTTGATAACAGATATAACTCATATATATATTAAGAGCAGATGTAAATGTTGAACTAATTGAAATGAAGGTGAGAAAAGCTGATAAAGTGATGTAACCCCACACTCGTGTTGTACGCACTCATTAAAACAGAGACACGTCAGAGGAGCGCGTGGAATCAACACGTAGGAAGCAGGGTCAGGGAGGACACACACACACACACACACACACACACACACTCACACTTTCACACTCAGCCTCATCACAGCTCCTCTCTCCTCACTTTGAACTTCTGAGGTGAGGAGAGGTGAATGCAGAGTGAATCTATGCGGAGAGAACGATCGACAGCTTGAGTGTGTGTCACTAATCCTATCAAGAGCAGCGTGTTTGGATGCATGCAAACAGGCAAACATGTTGTTTCACACACACGCCTGGTAGGAAATCCGACGCCTCCTCCTCAGAGGATACATGATGGAGGTTTGGAGCTACATCTGCAGGATGAAGAGTGATCCTCCTGATGCTCCCTGAGAACCTAACTCTCCTGTCTCCTCAGTTTCCTGCTGCTCTCCCTGGGAAGGCTGCAGGTAGAGCTGCTGTCAGAGGAAGGGGAGGGCCCCAGGACCCCCTGGGTGAGGTGAACTGTTTTAATCAGGGCCCCATGTGGACCCTGACAAAAGAGCCAGGTTGGAATCACCGTCTGCTCTTTTGTTGCAGGGGGAGCCACAGAGGCTGGGAGCGGGCTGCTGCCTCAGTCTTTGCTCCCGTTACCACAGCAGGCCTCCGCTTTATTTGCTTTGGAGATTGTTTTATCCCAGGTGACAGTAAAGGTAGCGCGTTCTCGGAGTGATATACTGCACTGTAATCATTTTCACCAGTGGGCATGTTAGAGATTTCCAGCCGGAGAGGAGGGAAACACACAAATACCTCAAATAGCTTAAATGCCACATGGCACAGCTGGTAAACATCTTCACTGTTTACATTCAAATCAATCTATAACAGGAAGATCACATTTAAAGGTAGAAACAAAGTGCTTAAATCATATTTACAATTGTATCTTTTATCCAGAAAGTGACTGATAGCATTTTAAGGCTGTATCATCAGTCAAACCTTCATTTATTCACTCATTTGTAATGTCATCACAATCACAGCAATATTGAAAACATTGAAAATATTGAAAATTGGTTCGTTAAAAGCAGACATGCATGCAAACATATTCAATGCTATATTCTAAAACTCCATTATAAATGGATTTTCAGAGAAGTTTTTTCAACCTAGTCTAAATGTCCTAAGGCAAAAATCTTTGTCATAATCAAACATACTGAGATATGAAATCCTGAAACTTTCCTGGTATTTGCTTGAAATTTCCCAGCACTTTTCAAGCCTTGGAATTGGTTGGTTTCAGAAAGAGGCTTCAGTTTTATTGAATCTCTATTTTGCTGAGCAGTAATTGGCCTGAAGGACTAACCTGAGGAGGTGTTTGTTGTAATATCAGCCTAAGCAACGTGTTCTTCTCCTCATCTATGTTAGTTCACCTGATCACTGGACAAGAGATGTCAGCCAATCAGCAGCAGGGACACTGTTGATGGACAACTTGGAGCTTTTCTGATTTATTTACTCACCAAACTAATGCAGAATAAAATACAGAATGTATGAATGTAAAAGTGTAACTATATTTCCATCAGCTCCTGAGGCCAAATGTGACAAACATGCACTAAAATGTCCTCTTGAAAGCCAAAACACAACTTAAAATGTTATTTTAGGAACCAAAATGCATGCTGAAGTGCAGTTTGGAGCCAAAACACTTTATATAATTCTCTCTTGAGAGCATAAATGTACACTTTAATGCCCTCCTGGTTGTATAGATGCACATCAAAGTGCCCTCTTGGGCGTAAACAGGTGCTAAACTGTCCTCTTGAGTGGAATAGAAACACAATAACACACCAAAATGCCCAACTGGGTGCCAAAACAAGCTAAAGTGAAGTCTTGGAAGCCAAAAAACATGCTTAAGTGCCCTCTTGGGTACCAAACACACACTGAAGGGCCAACTTGGGAGCCAAAATGTGCCATAGTATAGTCTTAGGAGCCCAAACCCAGTTAAAGTGGAGTCTTGGGAGCCAAAACACACGCCAAACTGCCCACTCAGGAACCAAAACACAGGCTTCAGTGCCTTGTGTTTAGCCCACAATTGCTAGTGCAGCCATGGGAACCTAAAAACATGCTAAAATGCCTTCTGTGGAGCCAAAAATCCTATAGTGCAGTCTTGAAAGCCATAAAAAATTCTAAATTGCCCCCTTGAGAACCAATACACAGACCCAAGGGCCTACTTGGGAGCCAAAATGTGCCAAAATGCAGTCATGGGAGCCAAAACTTGTGCTACACTGCCCACTCAGGAGCCAAATCACAGGCTTGAGTGGGCAGTGTTTAGCCCAAAAGTGCTAGTGCAGCCATGGGAACCTAAAAACATGCTAAAATGCCCATTCAAAAATGCCATAGTGCAGTCTTGGTCAGTCGCTGAAGGGCCCACTTGGGAGCCTAAACGTGCTGAAGTGTAGTCTTGGGAGCCAAAACTGAGTTAAAGTGCAACCTTTGGAGAGAAAAAAAACATCAAACATTCTAAAGTACCCTTTTGGAACCAAAGCAAATTCTAATGTGCCCTCTTGGGAACCAAAGCCCACGTTTAAGTGCCGTGTGTTGAGCCCAAAAGTGCTAAAGTGCAGTCATGGGAGCCAAAACCAAGCGAAAAGTATCCTCTTGGGAACCAAAACACACATATATAGTGCCCCTTTGGGTGTCAAAGCACATGCTCAAGTGTCTACTTAGGTGGGGTGATCATCCTGTATGTGATTTTTTTTTTTTTTGCCCATGCCCTTCAAAAAGTCTGTCCATGTCTCTGTCAGATGGTGCATTGTCTCACCTGGCTGTGATGTTCTCTCAGGGTGGTGGGACTGAAAATGTGAAGTCAGCTTAGGATAAGACAGTTGACACTTTTTCTGCTGCTGTTGTGAAATAATGAACATTTATAAATGCTTCCCCCTCTGAGTATTTACTCTCTTTCACACACACACACACCTTCAGCCTCCAGTCTTTACACAAAGCATGGCCCCCCTCTGCTGGCCACACTGGAAAACCACTCTGCTCTGCCTGATAGTAAATATGTTCCCTGCTTGTGCTTCCCATGTTACTGTACATTGTATGGAGAACAATAATTCAATCTTCTCTGAATCTGTATCACAAACAATGTTCCCTGTTTATTTTTCTCCTCGCGTGCACAAGATTGATGATGAATAAGCCACAAATCATACAGAGAGGCAGCAAAAATGCACGTGTGTCCACAGTTTCTACTTTTCAGGCCTGCTTTTGTTCCCAAAGAATATTACACTGGGAATCAAATTACAGGCACAGGGCGTAGTGAATGATTGATATAATGCAACAGCGTGCAGTTAAAATGACTGGGGGATGTTTTATTCATGAGGGGTTAGATAAACAATAAAATCTTGGCTGAAACGTGAACACCCACAGAACAATAGATTCATGGGAACAGCAAGCACATTAGAGTGTTGTGTAATCGCTCATTCTTCGTGTTATCGCTTGAGAATGTATAAATCCTCCTGCTTGAGTGTAATTCCAGTTTGGATGTCAGTAACCGCATTGAAATCTTTGAAGATTTGACTCCAGAGTGAGATATTTCTGAACACACCTCATCAGCTTTTATGGAATTTAAATAAATGTGTTTGCATTCAGCTTTTTTTTTTTCTTTTCTCCCCCTCACAGAATTGGACACTTTCATTTGCACAAGTGTCTTTCACTCCCTCCAAAGCATGACAAACAGATGCATTAGCTCCCTAATTGCTGAGATTACCAATGAGATGCCTTATGAGTTACCAGGGTTGCCTCCTAGAAATGAAAGCCCCCTGCCAATTTGCATGGGAGGTAATTGAATCGCCTGCAGTGAGGGAGAGAGAGGGGACGTGCCACGCATCACGGCCCAATTGGCTTCTCCCTGACTGTGGCATGAAAAGCCATTTTCCGAGCGCTGAATGCCAAGGGTTTGCGCTCTCATTCATGTGGAGTCCACTTCTCGCCGTTCCCATCCACTCAGGGCTTCTCCGGCCCCGCTGACGAAGGCTGCTGAATGGGGGCTGCGCTCAGGGGCCCTCGCACTTATGGGGAGATGACCAATCACTCCTTCATCTGGAAATCCTCAGAGCAGTCACGGGAGAGGTGTGTGCGGGAATGAGTGTGGGATAAAATGAACTATTGCAAAGCCCCAAAGCGGGGGGCTGAGAAATGCACTGGGACAGCAGAGAGATGTAAATGTCATATGTTATCTACATGTGCAAATTGAGTGTACTGATGAGGTGAAGAGTTGCTGCACACACTCACACACACACACATTTGAATTCCTCTTACATGAATGTGCCACAGAGGAATTCTCATGTGCTGCACAATCCTTTCTTAATGCTTTTATTAACATTTTGATGCACTGCAATACATTTCCACTTAGTTTTGGTTGTCACATTTCATTTTTCTATTTTTTTCATTTGCACATGATGAATCCTAGGCTGCACAGGGGTGGGGTGGTTAATGCTTTTGCCTCACAGCAAGAAGGTTCCTGGTTCAATCCCCCTGCCTGGTCAGGAGTCTCTCTGTGTGACGTTTAAAGGGAAAAAATGAGAGAAATATTTACCTTATTCTACTTTCCAGTAATAAACGCAAACATTTGAGAACACAGGTGGACTTTCTGTTGAACTTGCTGCTAAAATTGTGGATCATCTTTAGGCCGAATATTTGGGATAGCTGCAGCTAGGAGATTGAGGGGTTCCTTTAATTCCCACCTGAGCTTCTTTCCATTCATATTGTGAGTTTGACATTTTGTTTTATTTAGAAAGTCAACCGCCATTTTTGGTGGTTTCCAGGTATGACTTCCTGTCTGTCTCGAAACTGTTGGGAATCTGCTGCAACTTGCCGGAGTAGGGATGCAACCACAATAGAGCGGATATAGCATGAGTTAACACATTACAAAAAGTTTACACCCCTCCAGCAGAATTTTCTGGGTTTTTTGGGCCTTTTCTCAGAGAATATGAATGACAACACAAAAACCTTTCTGTTACTCATGGTTAGAGGTTGGGTGAAGACATTTATCAACAAACAACTGTGTTTACTCTTTTTTAAATCATAATGACAACAGAAACTTCAAAAATGACCCTGTTCATTTTTTATACACACACACTGATTATAAGCAAATAGATCACAGGTGAGGATGGTTACCTTTAGTAGACATTCAAACACATTTGTGTTCACTTTTATGCATTTATCAGGCCAAAACCACTAGAGTTGTGTAAAATGTCTCTACCCAACCTCTAACCATGAGTGATAGAAAGGATTTTTGGGCGTAACTGTACAAACACGTAGTGATCCAACTAAGGCCATCGCTCAGTGGTAGTAACTGGGAGGGTCTTGTGTGTGTTTTCATGCAGAACAGAGAATCAGACTTTTGGCTGAGAACGTCTCACTCCAACTCGATAGGCAGCACTGAGTCCTTTTTGATGAGTGAAGCTGCATTTGTATCAAATTAGTTTCTTTTTATCTGAGGAGAAAAATACTAACAATGATGGCTGAGATAGATGAAGCTGTAGCTCTTTATGTTTTTATGTATGTCTGTGCCATGCTGTTTGTTTGTTGTGTTGGAGTGCAGCTACTCTATTCATCATGGTCATTTACTTCATCGTCCTGCTGAAATTTGCTCACACTGAATTCGGAGGTTTTTTTGAGACCTGCAGAGTCCTACTGAATCCAACTGCAGTCTAATTGCGATGGCATTATCTAGGTGTGTCTGTTGAGCAATGCTTAAGCAAATCGAGTGCTGACTAACCTCTTGGTTCAATTTCCGAAGCTGCATCTGAACATACTGAGGCCCCGTTTACACAAGAACGTTTCACAGCGTTTCACCCTGAAAAGTATGAAAACGCAATGAAAAAAATCTGTGTCTACACAGAAACGCTGAGGGACTTAAAACGCTGTCGTACATGTGTCAGGCCTGTGGATGGCGATATAACTGTTAAAGCTGGATAGAGGCCGAAGAAGAGGTGAGCCAGTCATCTGGAGTTTATATAAAAACTTCTTCTCTAAAAGCAAAAATAGTGCCATAAATGCACGTTTTGGTAGAAGCCAGTCAGTAAATTCAGCAGCAGAAGAACAAAACAGTAGGCGGCTGTTGTTGTTCGGTTCATGCATGGCACAGCCAAGGCTTATTGTGCACGCCCAGAGCTGAATGTGAAGTCAGAAAGTTTAAAAAGTTTGCATTTTCAGTCAGCAAAGTGTAATTGGGGCCTGAGTGACTTGAATAGAAACCTATCTGATCCAGCGCTGAGTCAAGCAGAGCAGGATCAGAGACACATGGGGGTGGGGGAGTATTTTGGCCCAGTGCTCTGACACGTGTCTGTAAAGTGTCTGTATTGATGGAACTCACAATCAATTACACCTGAGTTAAATATTCTGACGTAAATGACTGTTGTTAACAGGCAGAACTTGCATGTTTGAATTTTTCATCAAACTGTTGGTAATGCACTGGTTATTTCTCACTTTAACGTGTAATAATAATAATAATAATAATAATAATACATTTTATTTACAGAGCGCTTTTCTGAACACTCAAAGATGCTTCACAGAGGATAAAAACACCAAGTAAAACAACACAGTAACAATAACAATAATAAAAACCTGCAACAAAGAAAAATGAGACAAAACAAAACCATGAAATACATTTAAAAGCCATTAGACATTAAAAGCACTTTTAAAAACATGTGTTCTGATGAGGGTTTTGAATGTGGCTGGGTTTAGACAGATGTTGTGGTAAGGTGTTCCAGAGGGTGGGGCAGCGACAGAGGAGGCTCTGTCACCCCAGGTTCGGTGCTCGGTGTCGGGTGGTACAGAGAGGAGGTGAGCTTCGGATGAACGAGGCGTGGGAGGGGAGAGGTAGGAGGGGGCCTGGTGGTGGAGGGCTTTGTGGGTGAGGAGGAAAATTTTGAACTGGATTGGTTGTTTAATTGGGAGTGTAGAAGTTGCATGAGCATCTGGCTAACCTCAGTATATGAATTGTGGGAGTTTGTTTTGTGTCATGTGGTCTCCATGTGCAATCTGGTTTCTGAGTGACATAGTGGAGGACCTGATGGCAACGCTGCAGTGGTGTGTGTGCATGCAGTGGTAGCACAGATCATTAACGGCTGTGTTGGCTGTAGTGGCACATCTGTGACAAGTGTGTGTGTGTGTGTGTGTGTGTGAAAGCCCTGACTGAAACCCCACGGTCTGTCACTGGGTTCCTCTACGGTTCCTGGAACACCTGGTTGAAAACAGCTCATGTATCTTCACTGTTTTTGGACATGAAAACGAAACACGAGGCGAATGAAACCTTTCATGCCAGCAGCGTCACACTGATCAACACATGCATGTTTGTCCCTTTCATTTTCTACATCTGCATCTCTTTTGTCTTCAGAGCGCGGAAAAACGGAAACATATCCCACTCTTATTTATTTTCAGAGCTGGCCTCAAATGGGAATGAGGTCGGTTATACATCCAAGATTGACAATTTTATGCTGCCAAATTAAAAGAACCCTCTGAATTAGCGAGATAATTGCATGCAATCTCCCTTTAATGGGCCTGTCAGTGATTACTGGCTGCCTCGACCGGCCTGATCAGCGGCAGGGGAGGGGGGAGCGCTGAAAATGAAATGTCAATCATATTAGAATAAATGAGTAAATTAGTGCGAATGGCTCATTGTCAGAGAGAATCAGTCCTAACGTGCCTCTCTTCTACCCACGGTGGTGACTGACACCATTGAGAGGAAGAGGGGACCAAGAAGAGGGGAGGGAGCACAGACAGAGGTAGAGAGGGAGGAGGACGAGGGACAAAGAAATTACATGTGAGCACATGGTGCTGACAGCTTATGAGATGTACAATTATAATCTTCAACCGGAGAAGCACAGCGCTGTGGCGTGGAGCAGGCCACAATAATTCCTCTTCATCTGCTCGTCGTCTGCCAGCTGCTGCAGCTACAGTGTTCAAGGCAGCATCACAGGAGAGGCAGACATTAAAGGAAAGTTCTGGAGAGGTTTTAAGGTGAGCTGAGCACCAATGTTTACTTTAGATTAGTGTCTCCTCTTAAAGAGCTCTCACACAATTACAGTCAAAAGGAGAGAAAGGGGACTTTCCTCTGACTGCATCAAATAACATCTTTAATATATAAAACAAAGACTTACTATAACAGCACATGCAAAAGAAGGTGGCAGTCAATGCCCCTTGGGACCAAATTGTTAAGAGCCATGCACTCAAATGCCTGCTTGGGAGCCAAAACATGAGATAAAGTGTTCTATGGGTAACCAAAACAAAGGCAAAGGTGACCTACTGGTTGCCTGAATACAACAGCCTTCTTGGATACCGAAACACATACTAGAGTGACATGCTGGGTACCAAAACACATACTAGAGTGACATTATTGGCATCAAAACACATACCAGAGTGATATGCCGGGTACCAAAACACAAGCTTATTTGCCCTCTTTGGTGGCAAAATCACGTAATACAGTGACATCCATGGAACCAAAACAGTTACATGAGTGACATGTTTGGCAACAAACAACATACTAGAGTGACATTATGGGCACAAGAACACAAACTAGAGTGACATGTTTGGCATAAAAACACATACTAGGGTGACATTATGGGCACGAAAACACATACTAGAGTGACATGTTTGGTATAAAAACACATACTAGAGTGACATGTTTGGCATAAAAACACATACTAGAGTGACATGTTTGGCATAAAAACACATACTAGAGTGACATGTTTGGCATAAAAACACATACTAGAGTGACATGTGTGGCACTAAAACACTTAATAGACTTACAGGTTTGGCATCAAACATCATATAAGAGTGACATGCCGGGTACCAAAACACATGCTAGAGAGACATGTTGAGCACCAAAACACATCCTAAGTGAAATGCTTTTCCAAAAAACAAATACAGTGACGTCCTTGGTACCAAAACACATACTAGAGTGAAATTATGGGCACAAAAGTCATATAATAGTGACATGCTGTGTTCCAAAACACAAACTAGAGTGACATGTTGAGCACCAAAGCACATACTAAAACGACATGCTTTTACCAAAACATGTTATACAGTGACATCCTTGGTACCAAAACACATACTAGAGTGACATGTTAAGCACCAAAACACATACTAGAGTGACATGTTAAGCACCAAAACACATACTAGAGTGACATTATGGGTACCAAAACACATACTGGAGTGACATCTTGGGTGGCAAAAATAAATGTTAGCGTGACATCTTAGGTGCAAAAACACAAGCTAAAATGCTCCATTGGGTGTCAAAAACACATAATAGAGTGACGTCTTGGGCACCATAACACAAGCTAAATTGCTCCCTTCATTGACTCCCACTGTTGAAGTGCTCTTAAGGGAGTGAAAGAAGTAAATGCCAAAGTGCTGCAAACCAAAACACATGCTAAAGAGCCCTTTTGAGTGGCAAATACTGTTTAGGTGCCCTTTTGGTAGCCTGAACAAAATAAATGCCTCCCAAGAACCAAAACATGTGCTTGAGTGCTCTATCTGGTCGCAGAAAACTGGCTAAGTGTCCTCATGGGAGCCAAAGCACATGCCAAAGTACACTCTTGAAGTCAAAACACATGCTTGAGTACCCTCTCACAAGCCAAAACCCACCTTAAGTGCTGTCCTGTTTGGCAAACCACATTAAACTGACCTCTTGAGTGGGAAAAATCAAACACCAGAATACCCTTGAAAACATGCACTCTTCAGGTGGAAGAATGAACTGTATGTCTTTAATCTTTCTTTCCATGCTCTTCAAAAAGTCTGTGCATGCTGCTGTACCATAGTGGTGTATTTCAACAATGAGCAAACACACCTGGTGCTGGTTGGAGTGAATGAAGCTCAGGCAGAATCAATCACCCATTAGTGAGACAATAAACAGGAGGAGAGTTCAGTGCTGTGTGTGCATCCTCACCATCCAGAGCTCGTCGTCTTGTGTGCAGCCAAGTGCAACTAAAGTGAGTTACTTAGCTGTAATTTGAAGGTTAATTTGTTTCTTTCGCACACTGCTTGATAAATATACCTTAACATAAAATTATATCCAGATATGTTCAGTTGAATGAGCTGATATTTACCTGGAGATATATGAAATTTTAAATCTGTCTGAACTCAGAGACGCCACTTCAGCAGCAAAACTATAACAGTGTGTATATTTATGTTTCTCAAAACCACTGATGTAGTTGAGTCACGATAGCTCCAGTCTTAGTCCAATCTCAAGTCCTCAGTGTTGGAGTCCAAGTCACCAAAATAAGTCTAGGTGGGGTCTTCTACACCTGATTTTTAGTACAGGCGGAGTCCCCAGTGTTTGATCCTGAGTCCTAGAAAAGTGTAAAATTGGTTTCTGGTGATCTGAATTTATCAGTGTGACTTTTGAGTAAAGAGTCTACAAGAAATCTCTAGCCTGTAAGTATAATGCGAACCACAAATGCTTCATTACATCATACTCCATCTAACTCAGGAAAATATTTTTTGTACACAGAACACACCTGCAGTCAGAGCTTATTCATATAATGTTACTGAACTCATCTGCTTAAGGATGGAGGCTTAAAAACAGATCATAACTTAACCAAACATGATGGAACCATTGAGTAACTTTACAGGTTGTTGTTAGTTAGCAGCAAGTTTATGACAACATTTTCAACAGTCAAAGTAACATCAGCAATCTACTTACTTCTCTGAGTTCATCCTGGACAGATGTGTCAAAGTAAAACCTTATCTCTGTCTTTTCTATGTAGCAAACATGTTGCTCTGCATTTGCAAGTTTAAGGCCTAAAATCTTAACCCCTTGATGACAGTTGTTAACCTGACACTCCAGACAGATAGTTTTGTGTATCTGCCACAAAGATATTTCACTTGTCCATCTGGGAAAGAGCTGTTCACAAAAGTTTTCAGCTGCAGGATCTTACAAAAATCTGCAGTTGGTGATTGGACGACTGCCTCACAGACCAATCCACTTCAAAGCCATGGTATGACGGTGCAGATCTGCGCCGCTGCTGAGAAGCAATAGACCAGTTGGGAGAAGAGCAAAAACATTGTTACTTTCTCTGTTCTTCTTTTAAAGAAAAAATTGAGTCCATTTCTGATAAAACTGCTGGTATTGCAGCTTCAAACGCCACCATTGTTTTCAAACATTCAGGCACTCCCTGCTGTTGTCACGTCCACAGCTCCTGCCTCTGATTGGGCCTGTCAATAATGGACCGGGTTGAAATTGTTTGTCGATGGAGCTTGGCAAGATGGATTTCAGAAAACGAATCAGTCAGGTCCATCTGCTCTGCAAGGTTAGACGGTTAATGCAAATTAGCGACAAACCTTTCTGCAACATCAGGTCTCAATACAGCTGAGATGATCTTTGTATCCCATCAACAGCATTTACCGGGTCATACACATGTATAAATATTAAACATCCTGGTTTGTTATAAGGAGATGTGTTATAGCATGTCTAATGCAATATTTTTGAAGAACATTATAAAGAATTTTTTTTAAAGAAATTGTCCCCAACTGAGTCGCACTGTCATAAATACAGTTGTGCCTAAAAGTTTACACCCCTCCAGCAGAATTTTCTGTTTTTTTGGCCTTTTCTCAGAAAATACAAACGATAACCAAAAAATCTTTCTGTCACTCATGGTTAGAGGTTGGTTGAAGACATTTATCAACAAACAACTGTGTTTACTCTTTTTAAATCATAATGACGTCAGAAACTTCAAAAATGACCCTGTTCATTTTTTTATACACACACACTGATTACAAGCAAATAGATCACAGGTGAGAATGTTACCTTTAGTAGACATTCAAACACATATTTGTGTCAACTTTTGTGCATTTATCAGAACAAAACCACCAGAGTTGTGTAAACTTCTTAACAGGGTCATTTTTGAAGTTTCCGTTGTCATTAGGATTTAAAAAGAGTAAACTATTTTTTTTCAGTAAATGTCTTCTGTCATAAGCAAACGTACATGCAAAAATGTCTAAAAGAATATGTACAAATGGCACTAACTAGTTTTTAAAACTGAAGAACTTAAATGGTTTCTTTTACAGAGCAACAGAAACCATGAATGGTGAAAGATAAATGAAGATTAAGGTATTTACAATAGCTTCAACATATTCTTTATGTCCTCTCAGCACCCCATAAAGTCCCTTTCAAAAAAGTCCAAATATGTAGTTGAGCTTCTCTTCAGTCTGTGCTTTCTGCTCATTAAGGAGCTGGTCCTCATCTTCTTCAATTGCTACTGTTTCTTTATGACTGCTCATCATCTTCAGTGTCACAAATAGTTTCTTTCATATGACTAGAAAAGCATGAACAGTGAAAAATAGAAGAATTTTATAGAAATCAAATTTCTTGAAAAAAAAAATAGTGTAAGATGACAGCTACAAACGCTCCTGAAATTTACCAGAGATTTTTCCCCACTTTACAGCTCTAGTATTGACAAACGTTTATAGGCCAAGGAAATAGATTTTAGGAAGGAAACTGGAGAAGCTGTTGGAGAGCAGGAGAAATCCAGAGTTACCTGGTGGTGCAGGTGTGCTAACTGCAAAAAATGCTAATCTCCACAGGTAAAAAAAAAAATATATCATGAAATAAATGATGATAATGAAGTTTATGATTTTAATATCCAAGTTAAATTTACCCCATAAACTGTAGAAAACATGGATGAGTGGCATAGTCTCTGATACGTCACCTGTCTGTTCCTGATGTAGAGTTATGAAGTTGATCGATGGCGGGGGCTTTGAGCTTCTTTACTAACAGCGACCATCAGTCAGCTGAGCTAAGCTTCTGATTGGACAAACTCATGATCCCAACATCTTTCAAACAGCTGACTTTGAAAAAAATTTGCACGCCTGTATAGTGTGTGCCCTTAGCGAAATGAGCTTTACAGACCCCAGCCGTTTTTCCAACCAGGCTGTAATGCCCAGAAAGTCTTTTTTATTTTTTATTTTTTCAGCTTAGTGTGTACATGGTTTCTGGTCTTTCTGTTGCCGGCCTCAAGTGGATTCTCTATGAACAGCAACTTTGTTAAACCTCAGGTTGCCCCTTGGTTTACCCCGATAAAGAAACAGAGTATATTTTTCACATATTCATGTACAGGCTAAAGCACTCAACTCAAAATGTAAACGTTGCTTTGACTACAAAGCTGCTGCTCCTCTAAAGGATTTTTAAATAAAAATTTTATTAAAAGGAATACTTAAATATTAATTGTCATATTTCTATTTTTTATTTCAAGAGAAAAAACTTTCACCTCTAACCTCAGCTTTCTCATCTTGTAAGTTTCTATTTCTTCCACTCTTTCAGCTCCTTCCCCTGTGGTTTCCCACAGGCAGCAGGAGCCGGGTGTAAATCAAGGCAAAATTCCTCCAGTTCGACAATTCATTTGTCCACAGGCTTGTTAGTCAGGGAGAAGGAGGAGAAGGAGCGCGTGTCAATAAATCATCTGACGCCTGGCTGTATTTATGCCCACAGCAATGAGTTTAACAAGGAGAGCGGTCCTTGAAGCAATATCCTAAGTGGCACTTCATCCCTGTCTCCTTCTTCTAAACCCCCTCCTCTCCTCTCCTCTCCTCCGTCTTCCGTCCTCCTCTCTCTCCTCTCCCTTTGGAGGCTTCTGATTGTGAAGTGGCAGGAGATGCTTCAGCGACAGCGCGCAGACAGAGAGAAGACGGACTGAGACACCCGCTGCTGTCTCTGGGCTAAAATTATCCCATGAGCCAGAGATTTGGAGAACTTCATTTCCTTGTTCATAATTAAAC
>RPOG01006124.1:0-15502 GCA_008086565.1 Thalassoma bifasciatum | reverse complement strand
CCATCTCTCCAACCATCCAACCAAGAGCCACCCAACCATCCATCTGTTCATCCATCCAGTCTAGAGCATTGAAACAAGCAATTCATTCATCTGTCTGTCCAATGTGTTCATCCATCCAATCTAAAGCATAACTTTCATCAATTCATCCTTCAATTTTCCCAATTTAGAGCTTTATATCTATTCAACCTAAACCTAGAGCTTAATATATATTTGATCCATACATCCATCCATTGAACCATCTTTCCTAACAAGAGCCACACAACCATCCGTTTATCTACCTTTCTTTCCATCTATTTTTCTGTTCAATCTAGAGCCTCACCACTTGCATCCAGATATAAAAAAAAAGGCTCACACACAGAGAACAGTAACGTGTTTGTTTTCTGTGTTGTTATGATTTAAAGACTTTAATTGTTTGTGGCTGGAGCACGTGAAGGAATCTGACAGTTTTATTGCCTTTAACAACTCTGCCCTCATAAAACTGATGTTGGTTTCTTCTGAAGTTTAGTCAAAGGAAAATTACACACCAGGTTTTTCAGGTTTGTGAAAAGTGTCTCTAATGGGGAATCTTGAAGCACAATAATCTCATGATAATCTTGAGGCTTTTTTGAGTTTAAAAATCCAAATAAATCTCTCATATTTGCATCCAAAACTTAGACTCAAAACAAGTACAGTCACAAAACTCTCAGTACAATGACAAGCCGCAGGGTGGGGGAACAATCTCAGGTAGATTATGTGTCATTTTTCTTTGCCTCTACATTCATATCACGTATAACCAGGTCATAACCTAGTTGATGTCTTTATGAAATAATCTGCTCGACTGCAGGGTGAGTTCATGGAGAGTATAGAGTGGCAGGGTGTGGAAGTGTGTCCCTACGCTGGAGCTTACACCTGAGCGTGGGCAGGTGAACTATTTCTTCTTCATACACATTAGGGTCTGTGTAATTACAGAACAGTGTGCTGTATAATTTGAGTCATCTTGAAAAGAGTGAATGGGGAGTGCAGAAGGGCACTGTGTTACTGTAGTGTGGGAAAGAGGTGTTTTCATAGCTGTCGTCCACCAGCAGGGGGCAGTAGAAGGCTTCCCACTGGATTTTTGGGGCTTTATTGTCAGGATGCAGGTCACACTCTAGTTATCTCTCCTGTTTCCTCCTTTTTCTTCCTCTATCTATGCTTTGCTGTCTTTCATGTTGCCGTTTTGATCCTCCACTCATTCTTTCTTTCGCTCCTCCTCTTTTCCTATTTTCTGTTTCATCGCTTGAGTTATTTTCAGTACTTTCAGTACCCCCACTTTTAACCAGATTACTGTACTGGTTTGCAGGCCCACTTGTACGAGATGTGAGGTCGGCATGTTTTCGTAGGCGGAATGGAAGATTTGTAGAGTACTGAAGGTAGGAAGGTGGGAGGGATAAATCACACGAGGAGGTGAAAGAAGCAGCACACAGAGGAGGATGTGCTGTGTGCAGTGAGAGCCAGCGTGGGCTGTAGGTGAGGCGAGGTGGTCTTAGCATCGTGTTGACTTTGAAACACAAGATCACATGCTGAGGGGAGCGTCCAGAACCCAACGTCTGGCCAAAACTGGCGTCCTTTCTCTCTCTCCCTCCGTGAGAGCTGCTGCGGTTTAGGGAAGCTGAAAAGTGTGATGGGGGAGGAATTTGTCTGCGTTCAGTTGTGGTCATTTATGAGGAGAAGGGTGTGAGTGTTTGTGAGCCCTTTTTGTGTATGTGTGTGTGAGTGTGATTGCGAGCCTGTTGTTGTGTAATATGCTATTAAACCCCGCGATTTGGTGTCAGCACTGAAGTGGACGAAGTACAACTGTAAAGCAACGCCGACATACTTTGTCATCAGAAGTAAAAACCCTGCATTCATTAAACCTACTTCAGACAAAGTACAGACGCTTTATCAGCAAAATGTGCTTAAAGTTTCAAAAAGCACACGGAAATAAACTTAATGAATAGATTAGTATAAACAGATTAACCAAACGTAAACAGCATTTTCAGCTGTAGTGGATCTAGGGTAAATACTTTGTGCTCTATAAATTATGTCCTGTGGTTCCTGACCTGAAGTTCATAGGATGAAACTGAAAAGTCATGAGGTGACTTGTATGACATGAAGTTTTTCTGTTTTACTATTTTTATCTCAGTTTTGCAAAGCAGGCGCCCCATGTACGAAGGCTACACCACCCATAGGATTAATTCCCTTACTCTCTTTACACATTTACCGTCGCTTCCATGTTGTCTTTCAAAATAAAAGCAAAAATAATCCATATGAAAATATTAGAAGTCGCAATAAAGGTTAAATTGTGACCCTTTCTTCAACTACACAAGCTTTTGTGAGAGGTCAAATAAGTTGCAACCAGTCAAATACTTTTAATACAACACCACACTTTTCGTTCCTTTTTCCTTTTTTTCAGAGGAGCCACTCATAAAACATCCTTGTAATACGTTGTCAAACAAGGATACAGTAAACATAGCTAATTCAATACAATCTACTTCTCTAATAATGATGAAAATCAATTAAAAACAAAGGATACAAGCGTGCATATTCCGACACAATGGGGGGCAGTGTTCAATCAGCTGTTACAAGCAGAAAAGAGGAGGAAGAAGCAGCTTCAAGGTATTTGCGTCAGCTTTGTGGTTTTTTTCATCACTTTATTGGAGTATTACGGAACAGCGTCTAACACAACATGACCTACAAAACAAACATAGGGCCAGAATTACCGATATCAAGACATATATCGATTCTTTTTACATGGGAAAGAAGTCAAAATTAATCAAAAATAACATATAAATGTGAAGAATAATGTTTCTGTTCATGAATGAAAGTAAAGAAGTAATTTTTCCAACCAGAAAATAATTATGTGCTTTAATTTTATTATGCTTTAATGTAAAACAGTAAATTTGAAAGTTCATTGATGTCAACAATTATTGTAGTCTGGCATCTTATATGTCATATTGATCAAGTTACTTGCACATACTGGCAGATTAACTATAGAAATCAGCGTTTTACTGATATTTTTAAGTATTGATCTCATCACACGAATAAATATTAACACTGATACCAATGTTGGGGTCGATATATTGATATTTTAGATCGATCTGCCCACCATTAACAGCTAGCATAAACTCAGAGAAAAACTCTAAGTGCCATTGTCCCCATTCGAAGACTGCAAAGACTCACCACAAAGTCAGCAAGCAAATAACAAAGTTGCTGCTTTAAAAGTGCGTTGTGCTCTTCCTTTATCCCAGGTAGGAGACAACAAATGTGGGCAGTTAATGGCGTATTTTGAATAGTGTTAGGAATCAACAAGAAATGGTTTCAATCCATCAATATTTTTAGCATTCTTGCTTAACGATTTCTCTAATCCAGTGATTCCCAACCTGTGGGCCGTGACCCCTGCTGGGCCGCGTAGGTACTGCAAGTGGGCCGCCAAATCATTTCCAAAACGGTGTGATCTTTGTGGAGAGTAATTAAATAAAGATACAAATATACAGAATAATGGTCACTGTGAAAACTCAGTTATGTTTCAAAGGATATTAAACATGTTCAAATATTTATATACAGAAAAAAGTCCTCTAACAGGACTTGTTGGAGCCCAATATGTAATTTGACCATAAATTCAACAACGATGACCTAAAATGTAATAAAAAGTATATGTATATCATAAAACCCAAAATGCAATTATTTGTAGGTAATGTAAAAAAAGGACTGAGCCTAAAATGTAATAAAATTGATGTTGTGTAACCCAAAATGTAATTACTGACCCAAAATCTAACAAGTTGTTACACTGTGAGCAAAAATTTAAAATGTTTTTGGCTTGGCATGTCACATTATTGACCATTTGTTACATTTTGGGTTTACGATATTTTCTAAATTACATTAAGGGTAGTCGCCCTTTCGTTACAAATCGAGCTCTAACAAGGCATTGTATATATCCTCTGTGCTTATTGAGTTGAGGGTGGGCCACAAACATTTTTGAGACTTAAAAGTGGGCCCTGAGTTGGAAAAGGTTGGGTATCACTGCTCTAATCGATTCTCTACGCCACAGCGGGCGGACCTGACGTCATCTGCTTCAGTTAGCTTCGCTTAGCAGCTAAATAACAGTTTCCATAGAAAACTCTGATTCAGGATTTTCTGCTTGAAAATCACCTTAAGATACTGAACACGCAAAGAAACGTATATTACTGTCTCACAAAAGATTCATATTCAATACATTTAACATGTTATACATCTCCTATTGTACCAAAAACGACATAGCAAACATAGCGCTACCTCGATGCTGGCATTATATGGGAAATTCAACTTTTATCACAGAAACATGTCACAATTACTCTTCAAGAACAACACAGAGAACTCTAAATGTCCAAATACTAACAGGTAGATGTTTCCTAACTGGAGGAGAAAAGAAAAGTTGTTTTCAGTTTCTTCTTCTTCTGTCATTTAATGGCAGATAGCAAATAACATTCAGGTTCATACCGCCACCGACTGAACAAGAGTGTGTTCCCACCAATGACTGTATATAGAATGGACAGCGTGCTTCTGCTTGTCACCGTTCTACGTTTTTGAAGCCAAAAAAACCCGTTTCTCGAGCCGCCATTGTGCAGCCAGAGTCTGCGCAGTAGAGAATTTCTGGTGGAGCCAAGTAAAAAAGAGAAATAAAAATATTTATTCTGTCTTCTTCAGAAGGTTTAGTCTCCTTTTGACTCTTTCCCGAAGTTTCTTATATCCCCGATAAAAACTACTCACGAACGGCAGCTGTCAACTATCGTAAAACGAAACTTATATCGTGGTTTTTAACGTCCAATAACTGATGAGAAACTAACTTCTCAGAAAAAAAACACCTGAACACCATGCAGCCAGATGACATCATCATACTACCTTAGCGTAAGGATGAGAGAAACGTTTCTACGAGGTATCGTAATTTTTTAAAGTTTTCCCAGCTCATATCTGGAATACATGGGGAGGCGGGGCTTATGACCTATACTGCAGCCAGACACCAGGGGGCGGGGCTTATGACCTATACTGCAGCCAGACACCAGGGGGCGGGGCATCTGCTGGAGGCTTCAGTTTGAGCCGAACGTCGTTACGTCCACTCATTATACAGTCTATGGTTCCCACCTGCCCCATCAATTTAGTCTTTCTCAAAAAGCTGAACAGTGCTTTTCTTACTTTTTTTTACTTTTCTTCAGTTAATAACAAAATAAAAAAAAAATACTTAATGTCATGTGGCGTGTGATTTTTTTTATACTTATTTTTATTTTTCGTGTCTTGAGATATCCAGATCCAGTGACCAATTTAAGACTTATTGACTTATACACATTATAAAATGTTGCCGACAGAGAAAACCCGTAAAAGCCGACTTCAGGAATTGATCAGAGAATTGATAGAGACTTGGATCGATAGGCAGAATCGATAAGAGTATCGATATCGATAAGCAGCTTATTAATGGTTATTAACCTGAGATAATCCATTATCTGTGTTCTCTGCGCAACATTTCAATCAAAAATCCAAAGCAGTCGTCTCATATCAACAATAATGTCCAAGTAGAGGACACAGAAATAAAACCTTGGTGTGGCGCTGAAGTGAACTCTCTCTGATGGTCACGGAGGCGTGTACCAGGACCAAAGAGGTTTGGAGGGTAATTGCTCAAACGCCAATGGTCTCGTGTTTGTGTCTGAGTGAGTGGGTGGGTGATGGTGGGCTTTTTAAAAAAATTTAATTCTTGAGGGGGGGATTGCATCCACTCCCTGCTGGATGGTGAAAAGTGCAGCGCAGCAGAATTGCATTCCAAGGTGGGGGGAGAGCTGCATGGGTTCCACGACTATCAGGTTCTTTGGCTGGGCTGCGGGTTTGGCTCCATGGAGGCTTAATGGCAGGAAAAGAGGGGAGAGTGTATAGATGATTAGTAGTGAAGGGGCCAAAACCAGAGAAAAATGTTTTAGCCCCAACCTTTTATTGTTTATAGATAAAACGCTCTGCCAGAGTCGTTAAAAGGCGAGGGAAAGGGGAGAAAAATCACAGCCTTGGACCATTAAAAACAAAAACCGGTTTACTATAAGAAGAAAAAGCTGCTTGTTATGTGATGTTTACTGTGTCTTTGCATGCTGATGCATGACTCTATGTGTGTGTGTGTGTGTGTGTGTGATGTGTAGTTCAGAGGAGCCTGCAGCAGACCCTGCAGCCCTTCTGACTGCTAATGAACTTGGATCGGCGTCCGTGAGCGTTGGGGCTGAAAGGGCTCTTTCTCCGTCCACTCAGCTGTCACTCGCTGACCTACAGCTCTCTGATTATGTCACTGTCGCTTAGAAGGCTCCGCATTCATCCATCATTAGGCTGCAAGTCTGGGCGCCCCAATCAAATGCCCTATTAAAACCTTTTACTGGTCTCTTTCAGTGTGTTCGCTGATTGCAGCTGCTGCTTCTGACCCGGGGAAACAAGTGAGCCAAAACCAGCTTTATCTCTGCTCCTCTGTCATCAAATAGAAGTGATGAATAGAAACTTAAACAAGGTTTTATAATTTAAGTTACTGAAAAGGCTCAATCAATGCCAGGTTTAAATGAAAGAAACACTGAAGTATACTTTTCTGAACTCATTCCTCACATGTATGAAACAGCTGTGGTTGATATAAACTCTAATAATATGATCTTTCTTTTTAAGTTGCCTGAGAGAAAAAACATTTTTATGGAGCCATCATTTCAGAGAAAATAAGTCTCATTCTGTGTCATAACCAAGCCTTAATAGAAGGACTACAAAATAAAAGCACGAAAATTTCACACTACATTTTCACAAAGGATTGATCTCACTATTACCAACTCTCTCTCTTTCTGTCAACTGTATGTATTCAGAATAAGGTGGGTTAGGTTTTTTTCTTGTTTGTAGAACAATATTTCCATGGGAACACAGCAAATGTTGAGCTGTTTCAAACATGCATATACCATAAGGTTGGACTAGTCTCATCCTCATTTACAAAAAAGCTTGTGAGAAGAACTTTGCCCTTGTGGGGGTAACTGTTCTGTGTGCTTTTATTAGGTGCATGCACCTGTTTTTAGTGCAAGTTTAAGTGAACATTTTCTAAAACACATGAATCATGTAAAAACCCCACACAGTCAACTTTTGACCCCATCAAGTTCATGAAACAGACATTTTGAGGAGGCAAGAGTTGTGTGGAGCAACAACCGTTGAATTGAGGAGTTTAATGTCTGCACAATGGCAAACACTGTAACATCTCAACCAACTTCTGATATTGCAGATCCCTTTATTTTTTAATCATCTCATGTCCATAAACTTTGTACAGTCAAGAAAGTCAACAAAGACTAAAACCTGAGGGATGGTGGTGGTCGTGACAATACTTGAGGAAAATTACTAAAAAATCCATTCAGTAAAACCAATAAATTAGTCAGGATAGACATTAAAAAATGTTTGGAGATGAAATGATCTGATAAATACTGGTCAAAAATACATAATAATGTATTGGCTTAAAGGCTACAATACCTTACGACAGTGGTTTCCAAAGTGGGGGTCGGGACCCTTTGGGGGGTCGCGAGACATCGATAGGGGGTCGTGAAATGTGTCCCAAAATTGAAAACTATGAACAATTCCACATTTTATCCATTATTGTACGAATAAAAGCAAAAATAGGGGTTAAAGATAATATAAAATCATGCAAACAGAAAATGTTTTATCTGTTTTTCACATTTCTTTGTTGAAGTTTGATGCGGTGAACACAGCAAAGTGCACATTAGTCTGTAAATTTTCTACCGATGAGTTAAATTAAGTACCCTCGGGGGTTTTTTGTTTGTTTATGTCTGTTTTTGGATTGGCCCATTAGTGTCGTACCACAGCAGGGGGTCACCAGTCTCTAACGCTGCTATTCTGGGGGTCACACGCGGAAAAGTTTGGGAACCCCTGCCTTACAATACCTGGTAGAAATGTTTCTCTCATCCTTACGCTAAGGTAGTATGACGATGTCATTTGGCTGCATGGTGTTCAGGTGTTTTTTTTCCTGAGAAGTTAGTTTCTCATTAGTTATTGGACGTTAAAAACCGCGATATAAGTTTGTTGACAGCTGACGTTCGTGAGTAGTTTTTATCGGGGATATAAGAAACTTCGGGAAAGAGCCAAAAGGAGACTAAACCTTCTGAAGAAGAAGAAATAAATATTTTTATTTCTCTTTTTTACTTGGCTCCACCGGAAATTCTCTACTGCGCAGACTCTGGCTGCACAATGGCGGCTAGAGAAACGGGTTTTTTTGGCTTCAAAATCGTAGAACGGTGACAGGCGGAGCCACGCTGTCCATTCTATATACAGTCAATAGTTGAAACGCTACGCCACAACTCTTACCTTAACATCTCCATTGCTCTATTGGAGCAACACTGATCTGAGTGACACCCGTGAGTCTTATTTATTAAATCTGTCTTTAAGGGACTGTCATCTTCTCCCACTATGACATCAAATCAAATCAAAACTTTATTTGTAAAGCATTTTTCATACAATAAATATAGAACAAGTAGTGCTAGTATAGTGGTGATGTTCAGCATTTCAATGTGATAATAAATATGTCAACAAAGAACAACACTAAGAAGACTGAGGGTATCATTACTTTGGCATCTGATCTGCCTGTTTTTGCTCTCCGTACACAATAATCACAGGTACAAGAATACAAATAACAACCAGAACACTTACTATCCAAAAAGACAGTTTATCACAGCGTGTGGAGCATTTTACTTATTTGTACTTTTACCTCTGGACACACACAGCTGTTGTTTGTTGTATGTTTTCGTCCTCTTGTATCTGAGAATCCATTCAGCACAGGTCGCCAGCATCAACGGGCGTTTAGGGGAGAAAGAGGAGAAGGAGGAGTCTGCTGCCCACCCTCTCTCTCTCTCTCTCTCTCTTTCTCTGTCTCCCTCTGTGCCACTTCTCCCCTCCCCTCCCCTCCCCTCCCTCCCCTCACATGGGCTTTGCCTTTGGCTGAACGCTGGGATTCTTTCACAGAGGCTGCCGGTTGCCAGGAGAGATGGAGCCCCAGAAAAAGCTGGGCAAATGTATGTGGGTCACTGCGAGTCAGAAGGGGGCTTTTCATTCTCCTCTTCCCACCTTTTTTCTCCTCCTTTTTTGTTCCTTTGTTCTTTTTTTGGGCTCTTTGGCTCGCTCCTTCTCCCCTCATGAGTGAAAAGATAACACTGATGTGTGCCGGCCTCGTTTATTATTTCCCCCGGACGGGCCGCTAAGACAAGGCCCAATAAGATATGGAGCTGTGGCCTATTGACTTATTAACTTCTCCCTGAGAGCGCACACACATCTCTGAGGTTTTCTTTCTTTTCTGTGTGTGTGTGTGTGTGTGTGTTCCTGACCCGTGCACACACACATAAACAATATGATCCATGAGAAGGGGACGGTCTCCGCTTTAAAAAGGATCTACAGCAGATGTTTCGTTGGCCTCAGTCTCACTTCCTTTCACCAGCTCTCCACTTCTTCTTTCCCTTCCTCTTTTTTCTCTGATGGATGCTGAGCGGTTTGTGCTGGTTTTGTAGAAGCTTTTCAGTTTGGCCGGCTGCAAAGACGCGGGAAAAAGTAATCCGGGCTTTTGACACTGCAAGGCATATACGCTAGTCTCTGCCTGCCATATGTGCTGTTTGTCTCTCTCTCTCTCTTTCTTTCTTTCTCTGTTTACCTCTATTTTAGCTATCAGCAGTAAAATCACCCTCACAAAGTGACATTTAGGTCTGTAATGTTTCTATACGCCATCTAAATAACACCTTTGAAGTCGATCTGTGGTCACATCTCCAGCAGTTTCGTGTTCAAGGGGGATTTTTTTGTTTTGCGTGACATGTGTCATCTCCTTTTGAGGCAGTGAAAGTGAGTTTTCACAGTACAGTTGGCTTTTTTCACCTTCTTTGTGTCTCTTTGCTTCCCAAGGTGGAGGGAGACTTTGTCAATGGGGGTAAAAAGTCTAGATATCCCAGATATCCACATCAGAGCACTCCCTATTATTTCATTAGATTGATATCAGGTTGTCTGACACCGCCCTCTTTCTCCCCCATTCACCCTTCTGCAGCAAAGTTTCTCATTTCAGGAAAGACAATGGCCTGTCTATCCTGCTGTACTAAGTAAATGTCAGGTACTGTCTACCCTCCTCCTCATCTATTCACAGAAAAGCTCCAGGGGCTGAGGGCTAGATATCCATCTACCAGGGTCTGTATACATGTGCGCGACATGGTACCACTCCAGTCAAGGTGCTGTATCCAGTTACCCGACATGTATATAGTTTACATCAACTCACTCAAGCTGGAGGACAGATTTCAGGCATCTTTATTCAATTTTCTCAGAGTTTTCGGGTTTGTGTTGGTTGAAGCCGTAAAGTTTGGAGCCTCTTCTCGAGATGATTGAGTTTGACTCAGTTATCACAGAACCACAAATACCACAACCTGTCGGCCTGAAAAAACCTTTTGCTTTCACTTCTTAGGATTCTCAGTCATATCAAACATTACCTGACAGATGACACATACCGAGATTTTTTTCTGTCTGCTACATGGATACCATTCTCAAAAGAAGATGTTCAATCATTGTTGAATTTGGTTGTTCATTTACACCGAAAAAGCATCTGAGGCATCTGGAAACAAAGAAAAAAATGTTAAATGTGTTACAAAGTGGGTTTTTTCAAAGATAATGCACTGTGTCATGATGCAAACAAGCCATTTTAAGTTTTCACATGTAGTATTACACCTCAAAAACTAAAATCTAAGCAAGTCATTATGCCTTATTTTTAGTATTTTTTTCTCATTATTCTTGAATTAAGCCACATTCACTAGACCAGGTCTTAAAAATGTCTTGTTTCAAGTTTTTTAAAGACAAAAATGAGTCATCAATTGCTTGTAACAAGTAAAAAAAATCTCCCAATGGGATAAAGATAAAAGATTCTTGTTTTAAGACATCTTTCTAATTTCAAGAAACTTCCCGGGCGAATTTGTCTGATCCCATTGGCAGATTTTTTTGACTTGTTACAAGCAATTTACACCTCATTTTTGCCTTAAAAAAACTTGAAATAAGACATTTTTATGACCTGGTCTGGTGAATGTGGCTCAAATTAAGAACAATAAGACAATTTTTACTACAAATAAGACAAAATGACTTGCTTAGATTTCTGTTTTTGCAGTGTAGTCACATAGCCATAAGAGTGTGGTTGGAAAATACCAATGTTGGCAAACAAAGCTGTGTTCACTTTAGTCTTCTTATTCTATGGTACTCATGGTATTAAGAATTACTTTATGCCATTTATATTACATGGACGTGGTCTCTGTGACACCACCCATAAGTTTCTGTTAACAGAGTTTTGAAGCCCATTGCCAACCGGAGCCATAGTGGACATGCTGGGCTGGACAATTAATCGCAAATTAGATTAAATCGCAATATGGCCTGTTGCAATATTGTAATTTCTTGAATCTGAAACATGTCAGAGTAACAGATAAAACTTTTTTTTTGAACTAGTTGTTTTCTGCTCTACACTTGTGTTACTCAACTCTGCTCAACACAAAGAGACAAACTGTTGAAAACTAACTTTTCAAGAGAAACAATCTAAATGGACACAAACAAACACAAAGTCGCAATAAAAGAAGTTTAAGGTGGAAAAATGGTCATACAGCTGAAGAAATGGCAAGAATGTTGGGAGAAAACTTGATAAATAGTCAGTGAGTTGAAATAATGGAACAAAAGTAGCAACCAAAAAGTGAAAAGGGACTAAAATGGACATAAAGCAACAAAAATTGGCGAGAAAATTGGAAAAACTTGGGAAATTGTCATAAGGTACCAAAAAGCAGCAAAAATGGGTGAAAAATTGGCAAAAAAAATTGGGGGAAAACTTAGAAAAAATGGTCAGAAAGTAGCAAAACTTTCCCAAAGCCCTACATTTCTGATTTAGGTTTACATTATTTTGAATCCAAAACAATTATAAAATTATATTCCCCTTCAATATAACAATTGATAACAACAAATATGATGAGGAACCTGAAAATAATTGTACCACAAATCTCAATTCGATTACATTTGCAAATCGTTTAACCCTATTATAAATCTAGTGTGTTATAAAAAATCACCTGTATACAGTGTGCGCAGATAGTGAAATAAGTTATTTAGATTCAAGTAGTTTCAACCAGGCTATAAACATTTATTTTTGCAGTAAGAATTAACACTTAATGCTTGCCTTATGTGCAGGGTAGTTAAGTTCTTTTGTTTTCTTTTGTTAACTTAATTCTGATGACTTAAAACTAGGTGAAGCGATAGGTTAAATGCAAGCTCATACTGATATATAAAACATATTTTCATGACTTTTTTAAAAATAGTTTATTGTTATTTTGTTGTTAACTTATTCCAGAAGTTGTTGAATAAACTAAATGCTCACCACTCTGCCTGTCACTGCACAAGAAAGCAAGTTGGTAACTAAGTAGCTGAGTATTTAGTAGCTAAAGATCTTCTTCTTGAGTTGGAGGGGACTAAAGTAGAGTTTGAAAAAGATTAAATGTTGGATTAATATTCATTAGGTGTCTAGAAACAACTTGTAATGAGCTAAATATTTACACTTTTAGACACAAGAAATCAACAAATCTTGAACCCAAGGACCTTTTTAGTTTTCAACATGAGATAGTAGATATGAGACGTTTGCACAACCCTATACTTTACCAAACAGAAAACTCTGAGCTAATCTATTTTATCTCCCCTGTAAACTTGATGAACTTATTGAAAAAAAAAACTTTGTTTTTGGAAAAGCAGCATTAAGATTTAATCTTTCTGTACTCTAAGGTACACACTGAGGGGGAGGCAGTTCTGGCCAGGAAAGAAAAAAAAAAAACAACTTCTGCCGTAATCATCCTCCTCCTGCTTTTCCAGAAAGGTCAGCTGAATGAAAGGGACGTGGCTCTCGTACAGATCAGGGGTTGTTCCTCCTGGAGGGACTGACGGCATGTGTTATGTTATATCATTAGGATAATAATTCCTCCGATATAAGACACCTCTGGCAGTCTTCAGCCCTTTCATATCCCTTCTCTTTGCTCTGGACATCTGGCAGACATACGCCTCGAGCTCATGGCAGAGGGAGGATGTGGGGGCAGGGATCGATTCCATAACTCAATGTACCGTTGACTGAAAAGGAGAAATATCACTCTTTCAGGTGTGAGCGCTTTTTTTAGTGCTGATGAACTGTTTCTGAGTGAGAATCTATTCCCACTGTAACACTTGAGTTTGATGGTTTTTCCCGCCTCATCGTCACCTGATTTCCTGTCTCTGATGTGACAGTTTTTATTCTCGCTTCCCGCCTGGTTGGTTTCCACCAAATAGTTCTAGAAGCACTGTTTTAATCATGATGACAACAACATGTGTGCCGCAAACTTGTTCTGGCTCTGTGTGTCATGTGAACAATAGGTCATATGTGTTTAGACGGACTTGTTTATAAAGTCTTCTGAAGCTTAATTGCTATCAGACATTATTTGAGGCCTGCTAGCTGGAGACAAAGCAGGATGGATAATAAAAGAAAGATTCCTGCATGATTTATTAGATGATATAAATGTTATTAAACCCACCAGGAGGAAACTGGAGACAGCCACATCACACGCAGAATATGGAACAATGAAAAAAAGATGTCCATATCAGAGACGTGCTTTTATACGCAGCTATAGGAAAGAACAGGCTCAGCAATATATTATCACAATTTAGCATTATCTTAACCTCGCTCTCCCCATCCCTCTGTGGCCCGCGCAGGAAGCTCGTCCACCTCCAGTCGAGCTTCATTCACCTCCTCGTTTATTTTCTTTCCACTGCGCGTGTCCAGCCAGAGCTTTGCAAATGACCTAGTTTTTGTCTCAATAGGGATCGTTGTGCCAAGCGCTTTTGATGCCAGACAGGTCCGAGAACCGGCAACGCCAGATAGCGTGAGAGAGGAGAATCCCCTTTAGTGGTGAATGAAGTATCCAGGTCCTTTTATGCTTGTATAAAAGTACAAAAAACGACACTGTAATATTACTCCTTTTCACGTGAAACGCTGCCGTGGGTGATCTGAGTCTAACTGTGTCAGCATGTCTGGAAAACATACAAAAAAAGAGCCCTAGATAAAGAAATATAATGAATTTACAGCAGGAATCAAATGACTATCATTTTAATGATGAGTAAGTTGAGGTTTAAAAAGTTTTAATTCCTTTACATACAGCTAATGATCATCAAAAAGAGTCGAACCAATGATGAGATTCTTGCATTGTCAATTCATTTTTGGTTAGCAATTAAAAGTTGTTCAACTTCCTAGAGCTCCCTTGGATTATTTTGTAAGGCAAATAGTTTTTTAGTATCTCACTAAATGTATTCAAAGCACAAAGTCGTGTGACATAAAACAACTGTGAGAAGTTTCAGGCCTTGTGCACACGCAGTCAGGTATTTAAAAAAAAAAGAAATACCACTCCTCAATTATTTTTAAAAGTATTTTCATCTACACCTGATTGTTTACAAAAGTAAAATACAACCGTAACTGGACAAATCTGTTAATAAGTGCAGCTCTTAGTATGCCAGACCTATAGGTGGCAGTGTTTTTCAGATGTGAAACCTGTGCCAGCCAATCAGAACGAATCTCCATCATTCTGTCACTTCCGCTTGTGATTTAAACATGGCACCGGGGTCTTTTTTTTGGACAAATAAAGAGATTTGCTCTTCAACCGAAGTAATAAGATTCTATTGAAGAAACAAGCATCGAAACAAATGTCGCACACATGTAATGTTGATGTTTTTTTGGGATTCAAAGACTCTGATTAGTATGCAACAGGCCTAAACGTTTAAGATAAATGGGGTTTCCCAGATACTCAACTATGTGTGGACATGGCCTCAAATAAATC
Organism: Thalassoma bifasciatum; assembly: GCA_008086565.1. Lineage (NCBI taxonomy): Eukaryota > Metazoa > Chordata > Actinopteri > Labriformes > Labridae > Thalassoma > Thalassoma bifasciatum. The sequence goes on along the minus strand of RPOG01006124.1, from coordinate 638 downwards.
AATACATCTTTATTTGTTTAGGGCTAAATCACAACAAACATTATATCAAGATGCTTTACAAAAACATTGAGGGATGTTGTATTATTAACAGAGACCCAACATCAAGGCAAGATAAGAAGTCTTTTCTCATCTTAACCCACCATGAGTAGAGACATTTGCGACATTTAACAAGATACAATGGCAACAAAAACTCTAACAGACAGATATCTGGAGCAGAACCGGTTTAAAACAAGTTAAAATAAATCAAAAAGTGACTAAAATCATAGCTGTGTACTCTGTGTCCTTAATTGTGCTGACTCTAATGAGACCATATCTTGTATGAAGACGCTTCATGATGACGTAGGCAGGCCATTCGTGCGTCGGCAATCATGCTTAAGTCAGGTTTCATCCCCTTTACAGCACAGTTAGAGTATCCAGTGTGACTGTGCTTACTCCATTTACTGGTTCCGGTTTGCTGCCTGCCTGCTAGCTGCACTCGGAGAGCGAGCTCCCGCTTTTATCTGGTTTTAAAGGTTCTTAGCGTTTTTAATGCTCTGAACCTTGGACAAAGGTTTGCTTTTAACTTTTGTTTTAACTGGATTTAAGGTTTTAGTCATCAGACACGGGATTTTACGCTTTTTAACGAGTGAGCTAATGCT
>RPOG01006123.1:0-26333 GCA_008086565.1 Thalassoma bifasciatum | reverse complement strand
GTTTTATACAGTGTCCATATTTGTCCAGCCTGACAAGATAAGCAAGGCAAGAAAAACATCAACATGAAGGGTTTTTATCTTAATTCATTTCTGGAGGGAAAAACAACAAGACAACGAGAGGGAAGATCTTAGATATTCAAAATGAAAGACACAGAACAAGAGGCTCATTTTAGCAGATTTTAAGAAATACGCTTCCTAAGAATCTTCTGATAAGTTTGTGTCTTTAGGAAATGTAAACAGTCAGTCCAATAAAACACAGAAAGTCATTTTCTCGTTTTATTTTCAGTTTGTTTAGCTCTGCTTTATTCAAGTGCTTCAATAAATCATTGGAGTGTTTCTTTTAGTTTTTTTTTTTTTCATTAACCCTCAAACGACCAAACTTTTTTACTGACTAAAATGAGTAAGTGTAGTCACATATGACCCCACTGTGCTCTGTGCAGGGATCCTTATTATAAAAGGCTGGTTGAGGGTTTATCGCACCTATACTACTCCCAGTATTTAAGACAGGTATTTTATAATGATCTAATATAGTAAGTATTTGGTAATAATACTTTTATCGCAAGAAATAACCAAACAACATTACATTTATTTAGACCAGGGTGTCCAAACTTTTTCCAAAGGAGGCCGTATTGGAAACTGTGAAAACAACCAAGGGCCGGTGGCTCGTATGGACACGTTTATTAACAGTGAAAGTTACAAATGAGTGCTCCATTGGAAAACTGTTTCTTTTTAGTGGTTTCTGAAAAAAACGAAGAAACAAAGAATGGTTAAGTCAAACATGCTTGTGCTGTTATTGCAGACCTTTGCGATAAAGCAAAACTAGGTAAAATATGTAACAATTTTATGTCAGGATCAGGATCTGGACTTTATCACGTTTGTTTATACGACAATTATAAAAACATTTTAACCCCAAATATCTCTGATCCTGCATTCTGAACCATTTTGTGCTTTTCTCTTTTGTTGACCATTTCCAACTCATGAAACACATTTTGCATCATGCCAAATGCAATTAAATGTCAGCTGTAAAAGTTGTTGAGTTTTTACAGATTGAACAGAGCTTTAGCTTTATAAAGTTGCCTATGCACAATCCAAATCTCTGTGAAACGTAAGCAGTTATATTAAGATTTATTTCAAGCACTTGACACAAACTGTGAATATAAACAGTTAGAACATGATTCATTTAAGTGACAAAACTGCTTGAAAACAGAAGGCGAGCCACAATTGGCCCCTGGGTCGTAGTTTGGACATCACTGATTTAGACGGTCCTGATCGGTTTCCTTTTTAGCCACTCTAAATGAAAACGTACATTATAAACAACAAGTTTGAGTAAAAATATTTTGACTCATGTTGAGCTAGCACCCTGCTAACATCAATAAAAATAATTAGCTGACTTGCTGACGAGGGAATACATCAATACTGTCAAGGAAGTCATCCTACTCAGAACACATTCAATCAACCTATGTTACTACCACACCTGTGTCTAACAACACACACAAACATCTTGTTTGTATATATGTATTATGATATCAACAAAATTCTTCTGATTACTGGAATAACTGAAAATTGTAACTGTCAAAATGAGAATAAATCTTGCTTCTATAGTCCTATAGAATTGGAACATTTACAAAAAATTAAAAACCAATGTTTAAAAACCAATGCTTCTCTAAGGGGTCATAAATGAGTCCACAAGAGTTTGTGATGTATAAGTCACACAAATTGGCTGATCCCTGCAAAAAACTGTGAAAGTGTGTAGGATTAGTAGACTGATAAACTCATGTTAGGAAAGAAAATAAAGAGATGGCACATTTAGCCATATGGCTGGGGTCGTAAATGACCCCACACAGTCACTTGAAGGTTAAGAGCACATCTATATATGTGGCGTCTAATTATGTAGAAATATTTTTCAGAGACAGATTTTAAGGGTCTTGAAATCTTTCCATAGAAAATCTGCTCTGACTGGTTCAGTGTTGGACATGGAGAGTCCAGGATGAACTGGTGTGTCTGTATCTGAAATATTGATGAGATTTCCTTCGAGGTCAGAAATTCTAAGGTCTTTCAGCAGATGAAGCTGCATTCGTTTAAGAGAAATGACTCCATTCGGTGCACTTCTGAAAGCAGAGTGAGGATTTTAGCATGGACTCATGCTGGCTCGGTAGGAACTGGAGCGTTTTAGTGTGATTTATTTTTCTTAGAGGACCTGGCTGACATTCATCCTGCCCTTTTCCTTTTCAGAAGCACTGAAAGCCACACTACCTTATCAACACCCTGCCATTTGGGATGAAACCTTTAACCTTTTCACGCTAAATGCTCCGTCATCTGCCTCGGTGCCTTTTCCACTGTCGTACTATCCCAACCGAGGGGTACTTTCAAGAACTTTCTGAATTTGAAAAAAAATGGTGCCCAGTGATGCATTGAGACAAGATTGAAGAGAAGGAAAAGCGACAGACTTTGACTTTTACGGAGTTAAATCGAGACAGAATGCGGAAATGTGGCATTTCTAAAGCCTGCTGACTTTTGCAGTGAGCGTGTGAGTCTGGGCGAGGGAGGGCGATGCAGTGTTTAAATCACCCCATGAATCCTTCAGGTGTATAAAAAAGAGTGAAAGGAGAAAGCCTTGGGCTGTTTTAAAAAGTTATAAAAGTCCACGCTGAGTTACTGAGGTGGGACAGGCGAGAGTCAGGGTACATTAGAGGTTTGTCTTTCTGGAGAGAACGTGTGTGTATATGTTTGTGTGCTGGAAAGAGCAAGGCACAGAGGTCTGTACTGAGTGTGTATGTGTGTGTGAATGTGTGTGTTAGAGAGCAGGCATTGGGTATTAAAAAGGAGGTTATGACCACTGAAGAGTAAATGTTGTACTTCAGCAACTTTTAGTGCTTAAATCTGAATTTAAGCTATAAAGGATGTTACTGTGTGTGTGTCTGCAAAACTATAGGCTGTGTAATGTATGTACATGACGTTACACATTTACTTTCTGGTACAGCCCATCACCGGCTCCGTAGAGCTCCGCCTGTCAGTGAAGTCAGCCATGGCTTTATATGGACAAAACACACACACCCTAGTACTAATTATCACGTGTCTTGTCTCCCAGGAGAACAGTTCTCCACTCACAAAACTCTTGATTTAGCACCCTCTTTGGAGGCAACGCATGTGCAAAAGTGCTCTCTTGGGAGTGATGTGCTTGCAAAAGTGTCCTCATTGGTACCTAACATGCCCCAGAGTGCCTTCTTAAGAGCCAAAATACACCAAGTGCCCAACTTGTTGGTAAAACCAAACTTACCTGCCCCTACGGCTGGTTAGAATATCATATAATGCCCTCCTGGGAACCAAAACACTCATTAGAGTGCCTTCTTGGGAACCAAAGCACGTAACAGAGTGCCTTTTTGGGAGACAAAACATATGGTCAAGTGCCCTCCCAGGTAAAAATACACCCTGAAGTGCCCTCTCAGGAGCCACATGCTTATTGAAATGCCCTTCTTGGTACAAAACTTTAGCTGGGGGGGTCTTCAAGGGAACCAAAACACATACCAGTGTGCCTTCTTGGGAACCAAAACACATACCAGTGTGCCTTCTTGGGAACCTAAAAACACACCAGAGTGCCGTCTTGGGAACCAAAACACATAACAGAGTGCCTTCTTGGGAGATAAAACATATGTTCAAGTGCCCTCCCAGGAAAAAAACACCCTGAAGTGCCCTCTCAGGAGTCAAGTGCATGTTGAAGTGCCCGTTTTGGTATCAAACTTGAGCTGGGGGGACTTTTTGGGAGCCAAAGCCCACATTTAGTGCCTTTTCAGGCATCAAAAAACACACTGAAGTGACCTCTTGGGAGCCAAACTACACTGAAGTGCCCTCTTGGTAGTAAACACTTGCTAAAGTGCCCTGGATGGTACCAAACTACCAAACCACACCAATGACTTCATTTTAGCTGGTCAAGATACGATGAACTTTTCTCCTGGGAGCCCAAAGACATGCTAAGGTGTCTTTTTGGAGCCAAAATACACTGATGTGCCCCCTTAAGAGCCAATCACTCAGGTAGTCAAGTGCCCTCTTTGAAGCCAAAACACATATTAAGTGCCCTCCTGGTTGGTGAACCATACCAAACCATTATAAACTTTCCTCTTGGGAACCAAAACACATGCTTAAGTGCACTCTTCTTGGGAGCCAAAATGCTTGCTATATGTGCCTTTTTGTTCACCCCCACCCTTCAGTATGTCAATGCACACCACTGCTTCCAAATCTGCTTCACTTATTTCTTCCGGATGTTGCTGCGAGTTTTCAACAGGGTGCCATTGAGACAAGCATCTTTGCATTCATAAGCTCTTGAAATAAAGTATAGCTGATCCAAATGCCTTTCTTTACAGTTGTTCAAAACAAATAATTGAATAAAAAACCCTAGTGTGTAGACATGTCATCATTTTAGATAATAAAACAGATGTGAATAGATCAAACAGCCCTCTCAGTTTGTGGTAAGAACATCTTCTTCCTAACTACCACTACTGTTGCTACATTCCCTTTCAACAAAATCCCTCACTCTGGAAAGCAGGAGGCAAACAACCCCAAGAGGCAAAACTTCATTGTAAGAAAGGCAGGGGAAAATTTTTTATCTGAAAGCAAATGTTTTTCTTCAGCAGTCCAATGGAGAAAAGAAAGAGGAGTGTTTGAATTTGGACAGATGCAAAGATGGGAAGCAGAAAAAAAGATATCTGATCATGAAGTCTGGCGCTGCCTTGTATGGCTCTCAGCTCGATCAGTCAAGTGTGTATAATCCACTGCAGTCTGGAGTCTCTGTTACAGTAACAGCTGTCTCATACAAACCAGCCCTCTGCAGTACGGACACGCATCTGATAATCTGTGAATTATCATCCTGCTAAGAAGACAAATTTGTTCTGTCCTCACAAAACCTTGTTTCTCCAACTTGAAACTGTTGGTTTTGATGTGTGTCCCTTTAAATCCAAATGAGCTGCCCCCAGAAACATGTTCATATACTAATATTGTCTCACTGTTTACTCTGGTTTCATACATCACCTTCACGTAGATTTGAACATATACTGAGGTCTACATCATCTCTCTATCTACCTTTGAAGTTATAAGAAAGTGACAATTCACAATTTGGAATGGGATGAAGAATTCACATGTACTGGGCAATAGAATATTCTAGACCAGTGATTCCCAACCTATGGTCCGTGGCCCCCTGGTGGGCCGCGGGGATATTGCAAGTGGGCCGCCAAATCATTATCAAAATAGTCTGAATTTCAATGAAGGGTAATTGTATAAACATAAAAATATTCAGAATAATGTTTAAATATTAAAACTTGGTTACATTTGTAAGGATTTTCAACGTTCAAACTTTTGTATATAAGAAAAGTCCTTGAAGAGGGCAAGTTAAAGCTCAATATGTAACATGACCCCAAATTTAACAAAGCCCTGAAATTTGATTAAATAAATGTTGTATATCCCAAGACTATAATCACTGACCCAACATTTAACAAGTTGTTATATCGTGGGCAAATGACTGTTACCTTCTGGGCTCATCATCTGTTTCATCATTGGCCAATTATCACATTTTGGGTTTTTTTTACATTTTTTCTCTTACATTTCCGGTCTTTGCTACAAATCAAGCGCTAACAAGGCGCTATACAGCCCCCATAATTATATGGTCAGAGGTGGGCCGCGAAAAAATTTTGACAGCTCATTCTGGAATGAGCTAACACAAACTATTGAGTGAGTTTTTTTGTGAAATTCTCACTTTCATAAAACCCAACAACAGATAAGGGGTGCATAACATTGGGGGGGAAATGATGCCGTGATATGTATTTACATATTATATCTGTTTTTTCCCACATCCTTACTGTAACTGCCAATCAGTCAACAGGTCACGCTCCATACAGATGTCCACACGGTTTTTTATTCTTCTTGAAGCCATTTATGTGTAAACACCGTGAAAGCTAGAGCAATGGAAAACAAAGCTTTAGAGTTCATCGAGTTATATATAATGACATGTCTCAAGGTTTAGCAAAGCTTGCCATCTCTCTTGAAGTCCGTCTGTTAGTGCTGCCAGCGTTTTATGTTGTTATGGCAACTCATAAATTCTTGAAGCATCAGTTACACTTCCTTTGCTAACACCATAATATGTTTTCTTTTCCCTTCCCCCCCCTTTCTAAAAATATAAAAAAATGAAAATGAAAATTATATTTCCTGTGATATATATTGAAATATTTTTTTAGGTTTACTGCTTCTCTCTGCTCTGCTGAATTCACCCTGACTTTCTCTGAAATGAAAACAGACTCTCACCTAATTGCTTCCATCTCTCTCTTCCTCCTTGAAGGCTATTCGTGTTTACAAAGAGTCTTAATAATGTTGATATCTGTTTATTATTGATATTGATCTATACTATTTCCTGCAAGTGAATCTTCTCAAATCAGGTCAGACATTTTAATAATGCTCTATCATTTCAGCTTCCCCCTGCGACCAAATAATAAACGGGAATATTAACCCTGTGGTGCATAGTGGTCACTACAGTGGACACCTATTTAAAAGTTATTAACTCCTAAGTTCAATGGTTCATGTGGTGGAAATTCATATTAGCCTGTGTCAGGATGTTTTTATTCTTCCTAGGGCCTGAAAAAATATTTTCATTTTTTTTCCAAAACGTACATGTATTTTTAGAAATAGTATAGACAAACATTTGAGGGTGAAAAAGCTTATAAACTATAAATTATTCAGTGTTAAAATGGATGAAAGAGAGTTAAAATGTTTCGCAAAGCATTAAAAAAAGATAACATGAAATTACCAAAAAAAAAAAAGAAAGAAAGAAAACAAAAGAAGTCAAACAAAAAAAAGTCATATTTACAAGTTCACACTGTTTTATGTTGAATGTTCAGTTACAAATGTTTGGAAAAAAAAAATTGGAAAACTCTTTTTCATGCCTTGGGACAAATAAAAACACTTAATAGAAAAATCCTGACACTGACTTTCATGATGCTACACCCCTCTGCAGTGGCTCATAGAGTTTGTCCACCTCCTGCGTTTTTCCCTCTTTTTTTGTAGGATTGTGGAATCTTTATCCAGAATCAATTAGAGTAATGTTTCGAGACATTTCTAGAGCAAGCACAATGCATTTTGGGAAGATGGTTCACCTTGGGAAGAGAAAAAGGGCAATTTCTGCAGGAAGCAAAGCAAACTTAAAGCAATAGTTTACTTGGACATTAAAGTATGACTGATTCAAGTTTTATGTCAGCGCATGACATCATAGGGTGTGGGACATGAAATAAAGTAAAAAAAAATGGGTGATAAGAAGATCCAAACTTAGAGCCCATTCCAACTGAAGACAAATCTGAACAATGCACAGATCTGGAAGTTGCTGCCTTTGACCCTGAAAGTGTTAAATGAAGCATTTTATGTGATAGTAACTATAAGCAAACAGTCAGATTGTTTAAATCCAGTCACTCATGCTGCACATCTCTCTGCCCGACCCTGATAACAGCAGGTGAGATGACAAATCGCAGAGAAGGTGAAATAACTGTGTGAGTTGTTGATGTAATGTGGTAAAATGTGCAAACTGATGCTCATTTAGATCTATTAGTTACTCTGAACACTCAAGTCTATGAGCAAAAATCCTGAGAGACTTCCTGAAAACTTCCCCCTCTATGCTGACAAGATAATCTCCTGCAACTAGGGAAATGATTTCAGATGTTAAACGTTGAAATATTCTGTATGTGTTTTCATATCTCATTAAACACCAGAGTATCAAACACAACAGCTGCTTTGTGGTTTTTTTTTTGTTTTTTTTCAAAAATGAGCTTCACTCTCTCATCCATCCATCTTTGCTCAACCCCCCCCCCCCCCCCCCCCCCCCCCCCCCCCCCCCCGCCTGGTGAATATTTAAGTTATTCCAAAACGACTTTCAGAGCTTCTCGCTGTCCTCCTCGCTGTGAAATGTAGCCGCGGATATGGCTAATGGCAGAGTGCATCAGGAGGAAAAATGTCGAGTAATTTCATGCCTTTGTGCCTCCGATGGAGCACCAAGCTGATAATTTAATCAGTAGTGTAAGACTCGCTTCTCTCCTCTGAAGCTTCAGACTTTCCCTTCCATTGTTCACTGACTTGTTTTCATTGAATAAGAGACAAAGCAGGAGGGAGACATTTACATGAAAAAAAAAAACAGCATGTGGACGAGAAATCACTGACTTTTCTTTTGTCCTCACCTCGCTTTATGACAAAAAAAACTATTTCCAGTATGTCATGCTCTGACCATTTGGCTCCCTCACTTTTCAGAAATAGATGGCAGCTGTCTGAAATATCATTCCAAGGGAACATCACTCCATGATGAGGTTTGACAGTGTCACATATCTGAATCATTACCTCACGATGCTGAGGTATGAAATAGGAAACCCAGACCTCGACAGAAGCCTGCCTGTGCTCCACGGTTCATCTCCCACTCCGCCAAAAACTTTCAACAACTGAAGCAAAACTTGTTTGTCTGGTGTAACTTTCCTCGACTGGTCTGTGCATCTTTTGAAGGCCATAAACTAATTTGTCCCATGAGAAAAAGAGTTTTACGTCTGAACTATTTCACCACCGCTGAGATTCTCGCTGCTTTCAGACAGTGAGGAAGAACAAACTGTCTGAGAAACAAAGTTTTGCGATGCTTTGACACACGATTAAGCTCAAAGAAACAAAGAAAGGTAAGTATGTGCATTTGCTTTGCTGGCGACAAGGTTGGAAAACAGCGGGACAGTCTATGTCTGGCTTCATTAGCATCGTCTCAGCATCCATACCAAAGAGTCTGACGGTAAACACTCCAGCTGCCTCACAAAGACATGAAAGAGCTACACAGCTTCACAGTGGGGAAACTGAATACAACACAGGGTTTTAAACAGGGGGTATTCTGCTTTCTCATAATTTAAACATGGCTGTAAAGTAACAATGCTGGATGTTCACACTAAACAAAAGCAGATTTTAAAACTGTGGCAAAAGCATGTCGTAGAAATGAAAAATTGCTAGAGACAAAATGTGCACTAAACTGCCTTTTTGGGAGCCAAAAGAAATACTGAAGTGCCTCCCTGGTTGGTTAACCAGACTAATCTGCTCCTTTTACTGGTTAAAACATGATAAACTCACCTCCTGGGAACCAAAACAAGCTTAAATACCTTTTTTTGGAGCCAAAATTTGTGCCAAAGTGACTTTTTGGGAACCAGAATACATAAAAGTTTCTTCTTGGGAGCAGAAAACTCACTGTATTTTTGCCTTTATTTTTTTTCCTCTCCTGGCCTTCAAAATCTGTGTGCACGCCACTGGTTGTGACAGTTAGTGAGCGGCGCTGAAAGCGTCTTAAAGGTGAGTTGTGTCATTGCTAGGGCGATGAAGCTGCATACTATTACTGAAACATTAATTCCAGAGAGAAAATGTCTCTGAGGTCGCTGGAAAATTGTGATGTAAAAAATGGGGTCACAGCCAAAATAAGGTTGGGAACTACTGCCTCAAGGCCAAACACTTTTTTTGAAATAGTATTTGTAATAACTGACAGAAAAATGATTTTAAAATAACTTTATGGTACATTTTATGATAAGTTTCTCACCTTTAACCCTCTGGTGTCTTCTGCAGGTACTGTAAGATTGACTTCTGTGCTGGTGCTCGAATTTTTTCTCTCCCCCTGTAAGTTTTGGATTTGCTGTGGTTTTTTTGAACTGTAATTTCGTCCTCCAGCTCATTGATTCAAAACTGACAGATGGTTTTACAGTCAGACTCAGAGCCTACACCAGGTCTTAGCCATCCAGCGAAATTGGGCTCGCTTTCCCTCTCTTTCTAAGGTTTTTGGTAGAGATGCTGCTTATTTGTACACATTTCCATGGCTTTCCTCTTTGCCCCTCATTCATCACCCTCACACTGTTCAGCTGCTCTCATTTTCCTTAGCTGACATCCTGACTGAGCCCTCAGAGAGTGTGATTGGCTGTCATTTGTGTCTGTTGTTCTGAGACAAACATCACTCTCTTATCTCATGCGTCAACCAATTATGATTGGCTGGAAACATCACATGGTAAAAGACGCTTTCAAGTTTGGTAGACTGGGGAGGCTGATTGCAATCACACACATTATTGGTCATACTAAGATTACTGATCATACATAATACAGAAAGCCATATTGTTGTACATAGTATGATAACTACAGTACACCTGGCAACCCTAAGCAGGCCTCAAACACCAAGGTCCACACTTAGGCCCTGTTTACATGACAATGTTTCACAACGTTTCACCTGAAACCTATGAAAATGCAATAAAAAAAAATCTGCGTCTACACGGAAACACTGAGTGACTTAAAACCCTGTAATAAGAATGTCAGGCCTGAAGATGGCGATATAACTGTAGAAGCCGTATGTACGACAACAGTGTAGAAGCTGAAGAAGAGGTGAGCTGACCATCTGGTGTTTATAATAAAAACTTCTTCACTAATTGCAGAAATAGTGCAATAAATGCACGTTTTGGTAGAAGGCAGTTCATAGATTCAGCAGCAGAAGAAAGAAACTGGAGGTCACTGTTGTTGTTGTTCGTTTGCCTGGCACAGTGGAGGCTTATTGCATACGTACACACCTAAACATGACGTCAGCGTTTCCAGGTTTTCCCCGGCGTAGTTTTTACACAGAGAGAGTGAAAACGACATTTTCGAAAAGTTCCACTCTGGAGTCCGTTTTCAAAAGTTTGCGTTTTCAGTCGGCAAAAATGCAGTTTCCTTGTAAACGGGGGAGGGGGCTGAAACGCAACAATACTTTTGCGTTTCACCTGAAAACTATAGTCGTGTAAACAGGGCTTTAGCTCTCTCTTCACTAAATCAGAGGGCATCAGAGGGGGTTCGTGAAGCAGGGGGCCTTAAAGAGACAGCAGCTGAATCAAAGCAAATTGGAAAGCTGAAATACACACGTTTTTTTTTTTTCCTGAAACACCAGTGTGAGAAAAATGTGTTTTCTAATGATTATGTTTTTTGTTTTGAAGCTGTAAATCGGGCAAAGATGCTTGAGAGGCAGCCTAAAAAAGCACAATACCCCCTCTTTAATGTTATTGTCAGGAAAAGGTGTTATCCTGAAAGACAAAATAAAAAGCTGTCAGACACAAAGACGTTCATTTGATAGAAATATTCCTTTAACTCAAATCAAAGCGTCAAGGTTTTGGTGTCTTTTCTTTTTTTTACATCCAGCAGACGAGAGAGAGAGAATCTGTGAGGGAATCTGAAAAGAGCCATCATCATAATAGGCAGCTACAGGCTCCGCTATATTGATGACATCTGTAGCACTTGTATTACAGTGTTTGATATTTAATATGCCTGGCAAATAGTGCTTCTTGTAGCTCCCTGAAGACTGAATGAAACTTTTATGATTCCTGTGGGTGAGTGGGATATTTGCAGCAGCAGCAGCAGCGAAGAAAATGATATAGATAAGAATAGAGCTAATACTAAAGATGGGTTGATAAGTAATTGCCCAAGCAGATGATACCAGGATGAAGAGATGCGATAAAAAGAGGTTGTGAGATGTACAGATGAGAGGTGTAAGTGTAACTGAGCAAAGAACATATGTTGAAAAATAAGATTTACTTATTTTTATCTCTTAGGAACCATGAAGAGGGGCCAAACCGTGATTCACAAACTCAGTGAGAATCAGTTTCATGTTTGAAATACTTCTATAACCTTTACTAAAGAATGGTTGTTGTAGTTATTGAGGTTGATATTTCATAATACAGGTGGAGAATGAGGGTTCAAAGTTGGCTTCGTCTGCTCAGTTTGCACAAATCATCAAAAATGTAGACTATAGAAACTGATATCCCAGCACCAGAGGAGTGTTATTAAGTTGCTCTTTGGATCATTTTAAATTTTAAACAATTAATCTTTCAGAAAATAAAACACTCTAAGTTGACACTAGATTGTATTTCAACCCCCAGAATTGCTAAAATCTGTAGTTCCTCATACATCCACTAGAGGCTGGCTGTATAAACCCTTTAAACCACACACACATCAATTAAAAAAAGCAGATCTTTACAGAAAAAAGAAACATATTTACAACTTTCTCTTGCATGCTAGGATAGAAGATTATTTTCTTATTTAACCTGTTGTCTTCAGATTTACTCTGCACTGTCTGTTCTGACCGCTTATAAAGTTCAAGGTGATTTTCATATCTCTTTCCACCACTGCTAATTGGTGATGTCACAGGTGCTACATCCATATATTGTGCAGTGTTTGACTTCACCTCACTACAAACCCTCAGTTGTAGTAACTGCAGCTGTCTGGTAGCATTCTGAGAACACAGCTGGTGACAAGAGAGCACGAAGCCAAAAACACAAATGAACAGAGACGGATGAGACAGATCTGGCGGAAGTCTGGCCAAAGAGAGCCCCGTCATTATCACAGCATCACACTCCACTCAAATCAGTCTTTGGGTGAACAAGGTTAGAAACTGAGACAACACAGATTCTCCATGGAGGCTGATGTTTTGATTTTTTTTTTCCCAACAAAACCCCAAACCTCTCCTTGAGGACAACTGGGATAATTTTGCAAACAGATTCAAACGACTCAACAATACACGACCCTCGAGCCTATTTCCTCTTCGCTGGCAAACAGAAAAGCTTTTGCAAGACCAATTTGTGTCAACATGATTCTTATTTTCTACTGAAACTTTGTGCATAAGTTTCTACTTGTTGAACCATAGATAGTTTGTTGTTACAGGCTGAGCATACAGATGAATAAGTCTGTGATTTTTAAACCTTTAAGTACAAAAAAACCCCTAAACTAAACAAATGGAATAAAATCATGTTTTGTTTGCATTTCTGATTGCAATGGGTGAGTAATAACCACATTTAAAAAATAAAAAAAAAGTGTTGAAGTGTCACTTAGTGGTCATCGTATTAAATTTCATACCACAAATAGTCCAAAAGAGTCGCATAAAACACTAATTTCTCATAAATATCCAGACAATTGAACAGTTTGGATTTCTGTAAGTGCCTTAAATTATTTAGCAATGTTGTTTAAACAAAGGGAAATGTTGCTTGAAACAAGGAAAAACTACACTTGAAAATGTTCATCTGGGAAAAAAATACAATAATTAAGGATTCTTACATTTATTTTTACTTGTGATTGAGTGCTACTGTGCAAAACATTAATTTTGCATGAAAAAAACTAAAAGAACAAAGTGCAAAACAAAGGCACATTGGTATGCCAAATTGGTAAAGACGGTAAAACTAGTTTGAGATAAGTGAGGAACTCCTTCGATTGAAACATAGCACTCAAAATGTGTTAAACCTTTTGGTCGAGGAGGTAGTTAAAGGGTTAAAGCCAAGTGAGTCCAGGCAAAGTCTAATTAGTGAGCAGAACGTGAGCTTTAAGAAAAAGAAACTTTGCTCTGCACATCTTTCAAACATGAGGTGCACGCAGATGAGAGTTGCTATGATTTTTAATTTAGAGCCTTAACTGCAGTGAACATCAGTGGGAAGATGCATCTTTTAGCTTTAACTCAAACCTGATTAATGAAAGATCACTTCAGGGACGTAAACATTCAAAGAAGATGGGGAAGAATCCAGATGATCCCTGAAACACAAACTACAGAGACACTCGAGGGAAAGAAGAGGAGGAAAAGTTGGGGACTTAAACAGATGATGGAGGATAGTTGGTTTCCATGGCCCTCGTAGGTGAAGTAAGAGAACAAGGGATGAAGAGGAAACGAGTGTAAAGACAGAGTGTGTTGAGGGAGAAGAAGAGACAAAACAATCATGAAGTCAACTCTGTGCTCTCTTTCCTTCGTCGCCTCATCGCCTGCCCTCCCTCCCTCCCTCCCGCTGTCATCCTAACAGTATTTCTCTTGTTCCTCAACCTCATCCTGCACCTCTTGGATGGATTCTGGCTGAGTGCGCTCTGAAAAGAAAATATATATATATATAAAGGAAGATGCAGCAGTGGTAAAAATGTAATATCTACTCATCTTTTCATCTGCTTTACTTCCTTTTCCTCTCTCTGAGTCTTCATTCTCAAGCTAACTCTACCTCTGTCTCTCTCTGTGTAGAAGATATAACCATTGACTAGGTCCAATTTTAATGTAAAAATGACAAGAATTTCACAAAAGAAAAAAATAAAATGAACTCATTAGTGAAATATTTTCCTCCACCAAATTTCAAGTAACCTTCGACTGTTCGTGCCAAAGAGAAGCAAGCGGGTGAAATGGGTAATTGGAAACTTTTGTTGCATTTTTGTGAGATTATCAAGTCTTCAGGTACAATTTGCTCTGATTCATGATGTTAAAGTGCCAGTTAAGGACCATTCACGCAGGATTGGTATCACCCGGGAACCGCTGATTAACCTCGGGATGTCAGGGTTTGGTGAGGGCACGTTCGCTCTGAAGAAGTGGAGCCTGTTATTCGCTCAAATATCCTGAAAATTCTGACTGAAAATGCAAAAGCTCTGCAGAAGATTCCTCTGAGGAACTCAAACAGCCTGCTGGAAAAATAAAAAAATAAACGGTACATTCACATATTCTGCCAAAGTCACAAACAAAACTGAGGTGTATCAAGTTATGTCTCACATAACTACATTTGGACTAGGGCTGGGCAAAAAAATAGCAAATTTGATTAGATTGCAAGATTCTAATTGCAGACAGTGCAACATTTCTATAACCCGAAATGTGTCGAAATATCAGCTACAGTTTTTGCAACAGATGTTTTCTGCTCTATACCAGTGTTACTCAACCCTGCTCAACCAAACTGAGACAAACTGTCAAAAACTGCCTTTACAAAACAAACAATCTGAGTGGTGAAGTGGCATTAAAATTTAGTTTGGAGTACTGAAAAGTGCCAAAAAAGCAAAAAAAAATTGGCTCTGAAATTGGGTGAAAACTGGGAAATACTCAAAGAGAAGCAAAGAATGGTCCAAAAGGGGCCAAAAGAGAGTGAAAAGTGACGAAAATGGCCAGAAAGCAACGAAAATTAGCAAGAGAATTTTGGAGGAAACTTAACCCAATTCAGAAAGCAGCAAAAATAGTGAAAAAGTGGTAAAAAAAAAAAAATGGCAACAAAAATGGCAAGAAAGTTGGGATTGTACTCGGAAGATAGTCAGTTTGTTGCAAAAAAAATTGTCCAAAGGTGGCAAAAAGAATGAAAAATGACTTAAATGTCCAAAAAGCAACAAAAATAAGCAAAAAAAAATTGGGGGGGAAATTAAACCAATTCAGAAAGTAGCAAAAATGGAGAAAAAAGTGGCGAAAAATGGCAACAAAAATGGCAAGAAAGTTGGGATTGTAAATGGAAGACATTCAGTTTGTTGCAAAATATTGTCCAAAAGGGGCAAAAAAAAGAGTGAAATGTGACTTAAGTGGTCAAAAAGCAACAGAAATAAGCAAGAAATGTTTTTTGATGGGTAATTAAAACAATTCAGAAAGAAGCAAAATGGTGAAAAAGTGGTGAAAAACATTAAAAAGTGGTAAAAAATGGCAAAAAAAAAAAAAAAATAAGGCAGGTTGGGATTGTACTTGTAAGACATTCAGTTTGTTGCAAAATATTGTCCAAAAGGGGCAAAAAAAATAAATGAAATGTGACTTAAATGGTCAAAACGCAAAAAAAATTAACAAGAAAACTTGCAGGAAACTTGAAAAAATTCATAAAGCAGCAAAAATTATGAAAAAAAAAAGTGATGGAAAACATCAAAAAGTGGTAAAAATGGGCAAAGTCAACAAAAATGGCAAGGAAGTTTGGATTAAACTTGGAAAATAGTCAGTTTGTTGCTAAATGTGGTCCAATAGTGGGAAAAAATAGTGTTAAGTGCCAAAAATGGGCAAAAACAGAAAAAATTGGCAAGAAAATTGAGAGTGAACCTGGAAAATAATGTGAAAGTATGAAAAAAGGGACAAAAAAAGGGAAAAATGACTGAAATGGAGTAAAAACAGTCTCAGTTGTAGTGGTAGTGGGTTGTTGTTGTTGTTGTGCTTTAATAAATGTAGCTGTTCATGTTCTACAATGTGTTTGTTAAAAAAACATATAAGATGGAAACCTAGAAATAACTGGGCAAAAATCACAATTGGGTTATTTTTGCAAATAGTTGAGCACTAATTTGGACTGAACAGAAGCCACTTGTATGAATCTAAAGCTCTGTTCATTCTGCAGAAACTCAACAACTCTTGACGTCTTTAACTGAGTGGATTTATCATGATGTGAAAATGTGAGAGTTCACATTTCACATTATAGATTATAAGATAGTAGATGAGATTAAAGTTATGAAATGGTGCAGAAATCAATCAATCAGTCAACCTTTACTTAAAGTGCTTGGAGAGGTCATTGAGGGTGACTCTCATTTTCAACATTGCCAAGAATATATAATGAACCAGGGTTGAGATGTAACAACACTGTGATTTATGATGGTGGCATTCCAGTAAGTGCTTCATAGATAAATAGATGCTGGTGGTTGTTGCGTCTTCCTTACGGTGGTGAGTCAAATTGCTATCACAGGTAATAAAACAGAGTGCGAAGCCATAAACAGCATCAAAGGGGAGTGGCGCAGGCATTTATTTTGAAGAAAAGACATTCGGGGACAAAAGGAAAAAAAGGCAGATTTAGTTAGTTTTGGCTCCCATATGAGGAGTTTACCATGTTTTAACCAGTACAAGAGGCAGATTACCATTGTTTGTGAACCCCACTGTAAAAACTGAATCTAAGCAAGTCATTATGTCTTTGTCTATGTCTTGTAGTAAAAATTTGTCTTATTATTCTTGATATGAGCCACAATCACCAGAACGGGCCATAAAATGTGTTATTTCAAGATTTTCAAAGACAAAAATGAGGTCTGAATTCCTTGTAACAAGTCAAAAAAATCCGCCAAAAGAACAAGAAAAAAGTTTCTTGTATTAAGACATCCTTCTAATTTCAAGAAACTACACAAGCTTTTTTTTTTTTGGCCCATTGGCGGATTTATTTGACCTAATACAAGCAATCCAGACCTGAGTTTTGTCTTTAAAAAATTGGAGTAAGTCATTTTTGTGACGTGGTCTGGTGAATGTGGCTCAAATCAAGAATAATAAGACAAGTTTTACTACACAAAAAAACATAGTGACTTGCTTAGATTTCAGTTTTTGCAGTGCAGGAGGGCACTTGAGTGTATTTTGGCTCCCAAGAACGCACTTTAGCACACTCTGGCCTCCAAAGGGGCAATTAAACACATGTTTTGGCTCCAAAGAAGACATCTAAGCAAAATTTTGGTACCAAGGAGAACACTTCAGTAAATGTTTGGCTCCTGAATTGGGAACCTAAGAATGTGTATTCTGGCTCCCAAGAGGGCACTTTTGCACATATTTTTGTTAGTTTATCATATTTTAACCAGCACTATGGCAACTGTTTGCTCATGAGAGGGTTACTTGAGTGTATTATGGCTCCAAGGTTACTTTAGTCTACATCAGTGGTTCCCAACCTTTTCCAATTCAGGGCCCACTTTTAAGTCTCAAAATTTTTTCGCGGCCCACCTCTGACCATATAATTATGGGGGCTGTACAGTGCCTTGTTAGCGCTTGATTTGTAACAAAGACCCGAAATGTAAGAAAAAAAATGTAATAAAACTCGAAATGTGATAACTGGCCAATGATGAAACAGATGATGAGCCCAGAGGGTAATAGTTATTTGCCCACGATATAACAACTTGTTAAATGTTGGGTCAGTGATTATAGTCTTGGGATATACAACATTTGTTTAATCAAATTTCAGGGCTTTGTCAAATTTGGGGTCATGTTACATGTTGGGCTTTAACTTGCCCTCTTCAAAGACTTTTCTTATATACAAAAGTTTGAACATGTTGAATATCCTTACAAATGTAACCAAGTTTTAATATTTAAACATTATTCTGTACATTTGTATCTTTATACAATTACCCTTCATTGAAATTCAGACTATTTTGAAAATGATTTGGCGGCCCACTTGCAATATCTCCGCGACCCACCAGGGGGCCACGGACCACAGGTTGGGAATCACTGGTCTACATTATTTAACCAATGAGGACACTTACGCTCACGTTTTTGTTCAGCAATTGGATCATGAGGGGGGTGACTCATCCCCTTACCCCCATCTGTGCACAACACTGCCAAAGGGTTTAACAATAGTGAGAGATTCATGTCTATAAACTACATCACTATATTCTATGACTGAAAGAAAAAGTGCTTTAATCACCCTTAGCAGACAGAACAATGGAAAACTGGCTCTATTTCCAAAAAGGTAACCAGTCTTTTCACATAATTTGACTGTAAGATTTTCAAACTAATATTCAAATCTTAATTTGACAACTAACCAGATACTAAGAAATTGACTCTCATAAACTCTTTCAATACTAGAACCAATCAGGGTGGTAATTTGAAGGAAATAACAGACATTAAGTAACTCTGGTAAACAACATTCATTTGGTTTTCTGAGC
Source organism: Thalassoma bifasciatum (assembly GCA_008086565.1). Lineage (NCBI taxonomy): Eukaryota > Metazoa > Chordata > Actinopteri > Labriformes > Labridae > Thalassoma > Thalassoma bifasciatum. The sequence continues at coordinate 7,925 of RPOG01006123.1, read as the reverse complement.
ATTTGAAGCCAATTTCAGTGCAAAATGAAGCCCATTAAAAGAACACTGCAGGTTCTCCATCACAAGCTGTGCAGAGTATTCAATACAACACAATACTGTATCATCTGCATAAAAGTAAACATGAATGATTACATGATAAAGATTAGAAAAAGTGACCAAAAAAGCTGCATAAGATGGTTAAGAATGAAGAATGAGATAAATGGGGATCTAAAAATGCTGTTTGCAGGTAAAAAAAAAAAATTTGAATATGGAAACCAATCCTGATAGAAATCCAGACCCTGGTCCTGCCATAAAAACATCCTGACATATTAACTTCATAACGCCCTCTAGAGATGAACATTTTCTTTAGTGGGAAGCAGAGTCTGCTGTTGTTTACTCAGCAGGTAACACAGCAGAAAACTTAGCACTTATCATCAAGTATGAAGAGACAACTGAGGGACAGGTGAGCTTTGATTTCATCAGTCTGTGATTATGGCACGAGGATGTTTGAGCACATTTCGAGGTGAGAAATCACTCAAAGAAATCGCTAACAAAGCCTTCCTTTGAAAAAAAAAAGTTTGGACACCTCTGGGAAAAATGAGTCGTTAATTGATGAAAAATCACTGAGGAAAAGCAAACTTCCCAAATTTAAAGTGAACAAAACATGACAAACTTTCCTCGAGGGGCGATCTGATTGCCAGCTTGATTATGATGTGTCATCACGTCTGTCAGACTCTGTCTACCCATCAATGACTAATAATACACCTACGACTTTTCATTTATTCGCCTGACACTTTAAACTGAGTCTGATGGTAAACCACTCAAACCACTCACTGAGATAAATAAACAGAATCATTGGAGTAAAAATCACTTTGATGGTTTAAAAGTACACTGCAAATAATCTCGCCCTTGCCAAGATTTAAAATCTTACTTTAAGACATGCTCAATAAAATATCTTGTTTCAATGTTTTTTTAAAACTTATTTTTAGCATTTAAAACTATGTTAGATCTCAAAAAAAGCATGAACGATTCAATTTTGTCTTAATTAGTCTGAGAATCCTAAAATGAGTGGATAACTGTTAAAACAAGTTACTTTGGTTTTCTCACATGTAATTTCATAACATGAAAACTTGTTTCAAGATTTAGCTCTACCTCAAGTTGCTTGATTTAAGAACAACACAAAAAAATCATCTTTTTAAGACACAGGATTTTGCAAACCCATGCTCAAAAATCAAGAATAATCTTCATCATACTTTTTTAATTCTAAGTAGTTTTGACTTAAAAAAGTGAAGATTTTCATTCCATTTGCTAAAATTAAGAATATAAGAAGCATGAAATTAGATTATTTTGCTCATATTCAGTATATTTCACTTAAAATTCTTCTTCAGGAAGTTTGTTTTCAAGCATTTTAATCTAAAAATGAGCATTTTCTTCTTGTTTTAAGATCTGAGAATACTTATCAAGGCCTTCTTGTTTCTAGATTTATCAGTCTTATTTCAAGATTTCTAGTCAAGTGAAGTTATCTTGGTGCATGGACAGATAATTTCACTAGTTTTAAGATATTTTTCCATCAAATTTAGTGTTTTTATCTCATATTCAGACTCCCTTTTTTGCAGCGTGAGCTTTACTCTACTTTGTTAGAACTTTTCACAGAGTGTGTAAAAGACTCTAAATGGAAAAGATTTAAGTTTGGTTAAAAGAGGCCAGATCCAAACTTTTCTGAGGCTTTATTATTCAGAACATCTATTAACTCAGTGAACACCTGAGAGTAATTCCTCTCAGTGACAGCACCGCGCTCTAATCCTTTTTACAGCAGCCAGAAACATGTTTTACTGCCAATAAGAGCTTTTGTAACGCAGTGAAGTTTTACTTTAACACACTTTACAGCCACATGAATCAGGAGACGACGGTAAATAATCATCTCCTCGTCTTGGTCTTTGCTGCATATTCTGGATGTTTCTTTCCTGACCTGAATTTCAACCCTGCAGTCAGATTAAATGTCTCCTTATTGCTGTGTTAGGATTAGGAATGTGTGTGTGTACCAGGTGTATAAATACCCCAGAGAATGTGTGTGTTGGCGTGTGTGTGTGTTTGTATGTATGTGTGGCTTCTATTGTTTTTAATGTTATTTATACACTGTGATTTGAGCGTCTCGCCAAAACAGCCTCAGGCCATTTGTGATCGTTTTTATCCACAGTGAAACATTTGGCTCCATCACAAAATCTGATTATAACAGCTGTCTGTCTGTGCAGCCCACACACACACACAGAAACACACACACACACACACAGACAAAGGCAAACACACTAAGGTTTACACAAAGAACAGATGTATGGCAATATGGCAAGACTGCTGAATATTTACTGGCTGCGCCTGTTTTCACATATTCCCCCCTCAAGATGTGTACAACAGCATCCAATGATAACAGCAGCTGATAAATAATAACCAACAAATACAAACAACAATCAGCGAAGATAAATACTGCAGAGTGACATGTGTACAGTTTACTGAGGCAGGGATACAAAGCTTTACAGAGTCATAAAATGTCCCTTTAATGACTTGTGGGAAAAGGGTTTTTCTGCAGATAGGAAAAGAAAATATCCAAGGTACCAAGGCTGTCGTGATGTTACTCGTGCAACACTCTCAAAAGTGTCCTTGGTTTTCTGAGGCGTAAACACAAGAATGATTTTTCATTTTTTTTTCCAACCCTGACTTTCCAATACAAACTCGCAAGAGCTACTTAAAAAAATAGCAATAAAAGCATCGGTGGGAGGGAAAGTCATTTTCAAGACGAGGAGAGTGAAGACGTCTGTAGCTCACATTTGTTGTTGGTTAACTTTGGTATCATGAATTTCCTTGTTAAAAAATAAAAAAAAAAAGTTTCTAGAACAATCCTATAAGGCATCCGTTCTCAACCTTGGAGTCCTGACCCCAGTGGGGGGTCACAAGATGATTTCTGGGAGTCACCAAATCATTTCGGAAAAAAACTAATCAATTTGAATTCACAAAATTTCAGGCAAGATTGTTTTAGTTGTTTTCTGCATCATTTTGTTTTTTCCAAATTTTTTGTATCAGCTAAGTTTGTATAATTTGAACTGCAGTGTTTTTTCCGGATGAGTTCAAGCAGCGATAGTTCATGTACACTGCAAAAACAGAAATCCAAGCAAGTCATTATGTCTTATTTGTAGTAAAAATTTGTCTTATTGTTCTTAATTTGAGCCACATTCACCAGACCAGGTCATAAAAATGTCTTATTTCAAGTTTTTTTAAGACAAAAATGAGGTGTAAATTGCTTGTAACAAGTCAAAAAAATCTGCCAATGGGATAAGACGAATTCGCCCGGGAAGTTTCTTGAAATTAGAAAGATGTCTTAAAACAAGAATCTTTTATCTTATACCATTGGCAGATTTTTTTTTTACTTGTTACAAGCAATTGATGCCTCATTTTTGTCTTTAAAAAACTTGAAATGAGACATTTTTATGACCTTGTCTAGTAAATGTGGCTCAAATCAAGAATTGTAAGACAAATTTTACTAAAAATAAGACATAATGACTTGCTTAGATTTCAGTGTTTGCTGTGTACTCAGTTACATTTTGCACTGCAAGTTTTTGTCATATTTTTAGTAAAAATTGTCTTTTTGTTCTTAAAATGAGCCATATTAAACTGACCAGTCCAGAAAAATGTCTTATCTCATGATATTTAAAGAAAAAAAAAAGATGTCTGAATTGCTTGAAACAAGTTTAAAGAAAAAACTGCCAGTGGAGTAAGAAAAAAGTTGCTTGTATTGGGACATTATTTGCATTTCAGGAAATTTTTCTGACACCATTGGCAGATTTTTTTTTTTTTCAATTGGTTTTGAGCAACTCAGGTGTCATTTTTGTCTTTAAATAATATGAAGTTAGACATTTTTTTGACTTTTTGTCTGTTGAATGTGCCTCATATTAAGAATAAAAAGACAATACTTTACAAAAAGTAAGACATAAACACTTGCTTAGACTTATGTTTTTGAACTGAATTTGTTGTATTTCTGCCTGATTGACAGCAGAAGATTCATAAAATCCCCTGGAAAATCCTGGCACAAAAATTGTACGGACAAAAACATTTGACTTGATCTCCTTCACGTTTGGCAACATAGACATTCAAAATGAAACACGGGCTGTTTTCTTCTCCCTAATGTTTCATTATAGTTTTAATTAGTATGTATTGATTTTGTTCTCTTTTATTAAAAATAAGTACATAAAATGCACTCCCATTGCCTTCAATTGTCTTTTGTACATCTGTATTTGTATATTGTCATTATTATTATTCTATCTTTTTTTTCTTTTTTTTTATATGTATTGCTAGCACTGTTCATTGCCTTCAATTGCCTCACAGTGATTTTGTATATTCTAACAAATTAGCTTCTCAAAGAGGCTGAAGATACTGAGTCTTGTAAATTTCAGTTAAGGATTATTTATTTTCTTACTTTTTGTGGGGGGAGAGCACAGAGCTTGTTCACCAAAATGATAAAATATAAAATTGCTTGGAGAGAACTGACGATGCAGAGCCCAATCCCTGACATCAAAGTCCAGTGCTTCCAAAGCTCAACATCCATCCAAGCCAATTAGGTGGCTTAGGAGACTTTAAAACCAAGAGCATATCTTCACAAAAATACACTGAAAGTAATCCAGGTTAAAGAGGTTTCTTTTCAAACTTACTCTGAGAAAAGAGAAGCAGGAAAATTCACATTACATAGCTGAGTATAGTTTTAGGACAAATGTAAATGTGGAGAAACCAAAGTTAATTCAGGCCAAAATGTAGCTGTTGATTCAAATCAAACATTTCCAGATTTCCAACACTCTCACTTCCATCTTTGTGGTGTTTAATCCAGCAGAAAGTCTCTGACAGTCATGAACCTCACAGTAAAGTTAAAATGCAGTCCGCGCCGTAGCTCTGTGTCTTCTCCGAACCCTTTGTTTGAAATCTTTTGGGTGAACTAAGTGCAGCGAATCACGTCCTGAAGTGATCTGTTCATTTCTCACTTCAGTTGCGCTCTCAGTCAGATGTGAGCGCACATGTCGGGATTCGCTCACTCCCCGAGTGATTGAGTGATTCCAGACACTTATTTGAAGGACAGGTTTGCCTGAGACCATCTCAGATCTTTTCAGCGCAAGCTAACAGAACATGTTCAGTGATTCGTTCAGTGAACATCTAACACGGTGAGTTTTAGCTCTGAGTGACAGACACTCACTGAGTTGCTTCAGATAAGTGAACCCCCCCCCCGTCTTTCATATCTGAGATTCTTGATGTGGTGCAGCCAGTTCCTCCTGTTTTCATTTCACATCAGGTTTCAGGAAAAGTATCTGAGGATCGAGTCACTACTAAATCATGCCATGCATTTCCCACGATTTAGAGGATAAATTAAAACAAAGGATAGATTTCTATTTCCCTGTGCTAACTTCAAAACACATCAACTCATCAAAAAACATTCAGATAAACATATCATAAGCGTACAAAGTAAAGGCCTGTGAAAGAGGTGGTTGGGTGTTTTTGAGTGGATTCCTTTGAGTTACTTTTCTTTTCCATAACATTTTTACTAAAGTTTATACCCACAAAATGCAGCTTCATCATTAATCATACTTAAGCTTCATGCCTTTAACAAATTAATTCCCAACAAAATCACAACTAAACTAAAAGAAGTAAATAGATAAAATGAAAAGGGCTCATCTAAATAAAGCAAGGCTTCTCAGTTTAAAAATTTAATGAATAAATTACATCAAAATCAGTGGATGTAAACTAAAACCAAACAAGAAAAGGCTGAATTTCTATTTGGATTTTAGGGCTGCAATATTGGGTGCATTTTAGTATAATCAATGAGGGTTTACCGAAAATATTGTATCTTGGAGGCCAGATTTATCTATTTCTACGCCCTGTAATTGTTACATCTCATCATTCATATCCAGTTCACTCTTTCTAGTTCAGTTTTGGCCTTTTTTGGGTCCCATTCTGTTTTATTTTGTTGCAATATCTTGCTTCTCATTTTAGGAAACTTCACTTCATGACATGACACGCTTCCTGCCTTTGTGATTGTGGTCCCTGCCCTCATTGTTTCCAACTGTGTCCGTTTGCCTTGTGTATATATATTCTTTTGGGTCTTAAATGGGATGAGGTACACTGCATACACCTTATGCTTGTTCACAGAGTGCACATACATGATAGTGTTGTCTTAAATCAAACACTCCCATTTTGCACTAACTGGAAACCACAACTGTATTTGCAACTGTTCATAGATGATCTTCCGTTATTCATTACATGAGATTATCATCCATCATTTGATTTGTTCTTGCCCCTTCTACTGTGCAGCCAAGATGGCGACCATCAAGGGTGAAAAGTGTCCAGGTTCAACTTTTTGAATGTAATAAGAAATCAGCCGAGAAATCAAGTGCATTCCCTTTTTTCTGTACTGCCAGTGCAAATATACTTACACACTATAAAAAGTGAGTGTAGGTACAGAAGTCGACAATTTGAGTCACAGCCAAAGTCTTTGTGTATTTCCTGAAGTAATAATTCTGTGTCTGGTGTATTTCTTAAGAGATGTTTTGTTAATTTTTTCTGAAAGCAAGTTATCAATAAGTGTTAGAATTCATTTTTTGGGTGTGTTTGGTGATTTTCTATAAACTCACTTCAGGTGTAGTCATAGCCTTATCCATGTAAGACCCAGCATTTTTTACATACACTGCAAAAACTGAAATCTAAGCAAGTCATTATGTCTTATTTCTAGTAAAATTTGTCTTACTATTCTTGATTTGAGCCACATTTACTAGACAAGGTCATACAAATGTCTCATTTCAAGTTTTTTAAAGACAAAACGAGTAAAAAAAATCTGCCAATGGGATAAGATAAAAGATTCTTGTTTTAAGTCATCCCTTGATCATTTTCACAGTATCCAATGCGGCTTTTGGGAAAAAGTTTGGACACCCCTTCTCTAAGTCATACACCAGTTTGCACAGTTAAGGATGTGGCTCTCCAGGATCGTCTTGTTTTTATTTTCTTGGTTGAACAAACATTAGGTTGACTCAGCATTTCAAGTTAACGTCTGGTCTCAAAATGCCTAATTAGAAAGCATCAGGTGATTTAACCGAAGCTACACTCATGTCCACATTCAAGAGACACCCACAGCAGCATCATCACATCAGCTTGTCTTCAAACGTCGACACCTTTGGAAAAAGTCCTGCTTCCACTTGTGAAACATGGCACTCTCAACAGATACTCGAATTCCCACTGAGAAATTCAGATACTTTATGGATCGTTCCCATAAATGCTTGCTTGTTATTCGTCTAGCCTCCCCCCTCTCTCTCTCTTTCTCTTTGTCTCAATGATTTCTCGGAGTGTCTGATCAATAAGAGACTGAAAAGAGCAGGGAAGGCCTGATTGCCTTCAATGTACCTTGGAAAAGGGAAAGTTAAGTGCATCCAAAAAGTGATCCCAGGAAACTACGTTGTTCTTTGGTTTTACCTAAAAGAAGGTGACTTGTGTGTTTGATCAAAAAGTTGTCAACCTATTGGTTAAATTGGAGCCTTAGCACCAGTTTTTTTTTTTTTTCATCCACATTCAGCTCTCCAATCATGGCACCAATCTGATCTGGAGTTGAGTTCCTTTAATGAGATCACTGCCGTTGGTGATCACAGTTGACAACATGAGAAGGATGAAAAGAGTCCAAAACAAACTTGTGGAACTTGTAATCAAGCTCTGTATCAAGTTGACTCCAAGCGTTATCAAAAGAGAGTCATTGTTCAAAAACCATCAAGTCAGTGAACTGCTATTCTTTAATGGGAACTCTTGTGTGAAGAGAGGCTCCTCCCAAGGGCACGGTTCAAAGAGAATGTGACTCATTCTAAATTTTAATGATTTCCAATTACTTTGACACAAATCCAGACTTTTAATCAAAAAAGCGCTAGGGGCGGGCT
>RPOG01006122.1:0-26343 GCA_008086565.1 Thalassoma bifasciatum | reverse complement strand
CACACACACACACACACACACACACACACACACACACACACACACACACACACACACACACACACACAGAGGACAAGAAAGAAGTGTTTTTTTGCTACAGGAGAACTCGTTTCATAACTTCCTACTTCCAGGAGAAAGAAGGAGGAGGGGGTCTCTCCAGGTTTAAAGCCTCGGGCTTTGGTGTCATTTCTCAGAAGTTTCTATGTGCATTAAACACACACACACACACACACACACACACACACACACACACAAAGACAAACACACACTAACTGAAACACACGGCCTAAATATGACTCAGTAATTCAGCAGCCTGCTTCTCAGAACAGCCCACCTACACCTTTGTTTATGGTTTTTATCTGAATAATATTGGTAAAATGAGAGAATGGCTTCTTAATTTCTATATTTTTTAATGATCAGATCAGATTTTAAGCTGTTTTGAACCTTTAAATGCTCTTATTTTAGTCTAGTTTCAAGTATACATGCTCTAACTTAGCGATCCTTGACACCAGTGACTCCCTGCTGTGAGAATTCACGCGTAGGCCAATCAAAAACAAACAATAAAGGCTTAAAATACTTAAATTTGCTCATCAGTATAAGATCAGACTACCTACATGCACATGTTGCTGTGTTTCCTAAATCAATCTCTCGCGACTGATAACGCCATTACGATCCTGGTTTAGTCACCTCAGGGGGTCTTCATTAAAAAGATGGGGGAAAAAAATAAAACATTTGCACAGTTTTGATTTAGCTCCTATTTTCCACATTTTTGCAATAATTGATGAAATATGCATTTTTCAAATATTTTTTTGTTGTTGGGAGACATTTGGTGATCCATGATGTATCAAAAAGTACTTAGTTTGAATTGACTCATTCACAGGCACAGCTTATACATGGACTTGGAGGTTTTAAAGGTGCTTGACTTCACTTTAGTAATACCTTAATTCATGTAAACTTTTGAAAAATAATAAAATAAAACTAACTAGTGTTCTAATACAACCTTTTCACTTCCAGTATAGTAACAATATTGCAGCCTTGGGTATTGCCTGATACCGACATTGATCCGACACAATATCAGCATGAGTGGTGTGAAGCTCAGGTCTATTTGTAGGTCTTCAAGCTTGAATAAGCTGTGGGGGAATGTTCAAAGTTTAAAAGTATCAAACTTCCCCAGTTCTGTGCCACCATGGGAAAATTGTGCATGACAAGTTTTGCACTCAGCTGCAACATCTTTTTTAGACTCAAACAAAAAATACTGCCACGCGGCCGACATCACTCCCACTTTGGTAGCACCTTAGCACACGCTGTTGTTGTGATTTCGTGGGCTCTGCTGCTGGATAGAAGAGTTGGAGCAGAGTCTGGAATGGATTACTTCTATCGAAGAGTTTAGATGTAGGCCACTATAATCCAATCTTCATTTTTGGAGTAGTCCATCTATCTCAGGTGATAAAACATGAATCAAAAAGGCCAGAAAACTCTAAAATGAAGCACTGATTCCCATCATGTAGGTGCTGCTGTTCAGGTTTTTTAATCAGCGCTGAACTGGATTTGTTCAGTTTTGTAAAAATCTGTAACTTTGGCGTTAGAATTACTGCTTTGTAATAACAGTTTTAGTAACAGACCTTCCTAGTTTCTTCACTGACATCTTTTATTTTGTTTTTTCGTTTGCTCAATAACTTCATGTATTTGTGACCTGTATTTTGTGGGTTGCTATTCAAACATTCTGCAGATATTTTGATGAGGGGTAAAAGTGAATAGAAGTGGGTTATTTGGCAACACACGGCGCTTTATGAATGTTCACACGACATGACAGGACACAGCTACGCGCATTCTTGGCCAGGCTTCGTGCACTCGGTGTAAATTTGAGTGAAAGAGTTGGTTGTGGCAAAGTTTGGCATAAGAGATTCGACTGGTCATCTTGGATTTGCGGTCATATTTCCCACAGAAACTTTTCGAACACGTTCATTCAGATGAAATTTGTGCACAGTGAGAGCTTCAGTCTTTTTCACACTTGTGTTTCATGTCTGTAATGCCCCCTCTGACCCCTCCTCCTATTATCTCTCTCTCTCTCTCTCAGCTACCCGTTATTGAGGCTCCCCCTGCCTGGGACGGGTCCTGTGGAGTTCACCACAGGGGTGCGAGACTACAGCGTCCCTTCCCATGAGCCTCAGGGAGACCTCGGAGAACGGCCCGACTGGGTATGACAACAGAAAACACATTTATACAAATAAACAAACATCCTCAAGGTCTTAATTCCTGTGAGTTTGTCCCTGAATGATAACCAGAAACAGAGAAGTGTGTACGACCTTACAGTAGAGACTGAGGCACATTAATAATGCAGATGAACACACAGCAGTGTCTCACTTACGTGTCAGCGGTAGTTTTAATTTACCTCCAGTACCTGTTCACAGCATTTACAGCACACCTTTGTAACATGAGAGCTGGTTTAAAAGCAGTCACTTTAGATTACCTGCCTGTGTGGCTGACTGGTAAACGTGTCACCAACATGTTTATGTTTCAGTATCGAGGTCCTCCGGTCGCCTACATCCAGCAGGTGTTGGTGAAGGCGGCGGTGTCTCCGTGGGACAGCAGCCTGGTGCCGGTGGACGTGTTTCGGTCGCCGCTTGGTCGAGTATTTGGGTTGCTGGAGGAGATTCGCAATCATGTCCAAACTGATAGGTAAACACACCCACCCAGTTACAAAGACAGGGATTAAATCTCTGACACATGACAGAGCTGATCAATAGGGACAAAATTTCATATCTCAATTTGCGTTTGCGAAAACTTCAAGATTCACTGCATCAGAATTTGTCTTTCAGTTACATCCTGTCCAAGAAACATAAAAAACACAGACATATAGCACGGGGAGGACAGGACCAGGAGAACTGTTGGGTCCCTTTTCTGCAGCCCTTGTTTCACTAGAAAGAAAGGAGAACACAGGGAGAGAGGAGGGAGAAAAATAATGCTAGACTGGGCTCCAGGGAGGCGGGGGGAAAGTTTGGGATTTGGAAAAAAGTATCAAAAAGATTGATTATCAAAAACAGACCTGCAGGAAATTAATATTCTGTGCAGAGAACCTGTTGTCTTGAACTTTTTTGTACCTTTCAATAATGGAGGTTGACTGATTTTTCTGTCCAATGAGCAGATTCTGCACAGGCTGTTAATTTCTTTTTAATTTTGCCGCTGTGTGTGTGTGTTTGCCATTGTCTGGCTTCAGCTGTTCATCTACTGCAAGCATGAAATAAAGTTTGAGGTTGGCTGGTTTTAACTGTACATGCAGAGCAAGCCATTGATTTTGCGATATTAATATCTTGAATGTTCATATCTCAACACAGATACGATAACAATTTATCGTTCAGCCCTAACACATGACCCCAAAAACTGAAACGACTCAGTTATTTTAGATCACAGTTAATGGTTGTAACCAAAAAAGAAAAGAGAAATTCAGCAATCAATAAAAGATATTATTTGGTGTCACAAAATCTGACATTTGGGTGGAGGCTTGGCCTTGTAGTTCAGTCAGCACCAATATAGCGGAAGACACACTGCAAAAACTGAAATCTAAGCAAGTAATTATGTCTTATTTGTAGTAAAATTTGTCTTATTGTTCTTAATTGAGCCACATTCACTAGACCAGGTCATAAAAATGTCTTATTTCAAGTTTTTTAAGGGCAAAAATGAGGTGTAAATTACTTGTAACAAGTCAAAAAAATATGCCAATTGGATAAGACGAATTCGCCCAGGAAGTTTCTTGAAATTAGAAAGATGTCTTAAAACAAGAATCTTTTATCTTATCCCATTGGCAGATTTTTTTTTACTTGTTACAAGCAATTGATGCCGTTTTTGCAGTGCACGAGTGAGCCTCCCAACACAAAGCCCCTTTCCTGCATTTTATTTTTCAACTATCTCTCCTAGTTTCCTGTTCTGACTTCTGTGCTCTGCTAAAAATATTCATTAAAAAGCCCAAAAATATAAGCTTAAAATAAATAGTGTTTAAAAACAAATCTGACTTTCATTGCATTCAAGTCATAGTGCTGTAAAATGTGTCTCTGAGTCTTGAGATTTGAATGTTATGCACAGTTATGATTAAACCTGCTGCTCAGCTTCCTGCTAAACTCAGGTGTCCTTATTTCAGATTTTAACCCTGGTTTTAACATCTTTGAGTTGGTTCTTCCTCCTAACCAAAAGTCAAAAATAAGTACACAACCTTAAAAATAAGGGAAAAAGAAAGGTCAAAAATTGGTTAAAAAAATAAAAAAGTGCTCCCTGAGAGGTGGAGAAAGGACAAGGCCTAGATACAAGCTGCTTTCTAAGAAAATACTCATGTTTGTCCTCACACATATTATGCAAGCCTGGCCATGAACTGAAGTATTTTGCCTTTGGCTTGAGTGAAGGGAGAAAATTGTCCATGACCTTCAAAAATAACTGGGGTGCTAACTTCAATTCTTGAAGTCCAGGTGTTGTGTTTACAGCTGTACTGCACCAAAACACTGGTTCCTGAAAGTGTTTTCCTGGAAGCACATCTGTGCGATTGTTACAAAAAGTTTGTTTTGAGGTCTTGATTCATCTGTGTTGTTCAGTTTCTCACTTAAATGGATAAACAGTTAATAGTGTTTTCTCCTCTTCTCCTTCAGCTCTGGGATTCGGGGCCTGGAGTCGTTATGTCTTCAGGTAACCGACCTGTTCCCGGGGCTGCGGCGGATGCAGTCTGTGCTGCCAGAGCACGGATGCCTGCTTCTTTCCCCCGGCAACTACTGGCAGAACCAGCGGGAGCTGTTCGACTCGGACCCCGACCTCCTCAAAACCATCCAGAAACACGAACCCAAAGGCCTGCACACCTCGGCGACACTTCGAGGTGAGGATGACAGGAGCCGGGGAAACATTTAAACTACAGTGTGATGTTGCAAAACTAAAACAGCAGAGTTTATTCAGAGACTTTTGTACTCTGGCTGCCAACATTCAGCAGTAATCATAGGGAGGCATTGAGCTGGGGATTAGTGGTATCAGGAAGTTAAGAGGCTTTTATATTGACAGAGAACAAGCAGTTTCATTCCATGGAAACTTATTGAATTCTCTCTGAAACTTTACCCACTGACATAGTGACCGTTCCCCTCCTTCCCTTTCCTCAATAAAGCCAGCTCAGCGTTCTGCCTCACCTTCCAGCTCCAGTGATTTAGAGATGGAGGGGGGGGCTTTTCAGGAGCTGGAGTCAGAGACAGTTTGGCTGCCAACTACAGGCAGACTGATAACTCTTGTTCACATTGAGCCGCTCAGTCTGAAGTCTTAGAAATCTGCTCAAAGTATCTCACTGCAGAGAGAAACACCAAGAGAGAGACACCACATTAGTGTCCACCTCACTCTCCATCACTGACTCAGAGATCAATTCAGGTTTCTGCAGAGTGCATTTAGTTTACATTAGGGGTGAAATAATTCAATCATTTCAGGAATCCTGTGTTAGCTTTGAGTTTTTTAAGGACATTCAACTGTGGAAACACTGACTGTGTCTCCAGAGATTCAAAGGTTAGCGATTAAAAGCTTTTAGCCAGGACTTATTTTCTGTGCTGCATTGTTTGCAGTCCCACGAGCAAAGAGTAAAATAAACCCCATCACTACTTTGTCAATCCACTGTTTATCTATTACCAGTCCGTCTTCGGTTGATGGTGATAGTACGTTACACTGAGGCTTCACTGTCACTCACAAACCCAGATTTTCATGTGATTAACTTTAAATAAACAGAACTTAAGTTTGCAGGAAAGTTTGTACACAAAAAATGAAAAGATCCAGGCATTTCTTGAAACATTTGTTGAATGGAGCTTTGGTTGATCACTTCCGATGCTGATTGGCTGCTACAACACAGCACCATGCAAATTTGAGAAAATGTCTCAATCCATAACAGAGAATCAGAATCAGAATCGCCTTTATTGCCGAGTATCTACAGGAAGCATGCAAGGAATTTCACTTCAGTTTTGTGCTCTCTCTGTTCAAAGCTAGGTTTGAATACACATTAAATATCAAACTTATATGACAAAGATTAGGTTATAGAAATATCAGAAATATGAAAAACTTTTGTACAAAAAGAAGAAAAAATCATTACACATTTATACTAAATAGTGCAATGCAAAGGTCTAAACTGATCTTACTGATCTAAATGAGACTTTTAGCAGCTAAATATCTGCATTAGAGGATTAATAAATCTTCTTCAGATCACTGCTGATAGAAACAGAGGTGTCAGAGGTGTTGCCTGCTTTTGCTCTCCATACCTACAGAAATAAACAGTGATTTTAAACGATACTGTTAATGTTTTAACATCTGCCATGATGTATAAGAACATGAAAACAGCTTTGCACAGCTTCATTATTTTCTCTGAACTGTGTGTTTTAGATCTGCTGTTTGGCGTTCCTGGGAAGTACACTGGGGTCAGTCACTACAACAGGAAGAGGGTGGTGACGTACACAATTACAGTCGTGCTGTCCAGCTATGACGCAAGGTGAGTTTCTGTCACAGAAGAAAATGCAAGATGTGTTTTCTTCTTCCTTGTCCCCAAGTCAATACCATAAAACACAAAGTTTTAATAAACTATGTACTTAGAAAACTGCATTTTTGCATAACAATAAAAAGGAACAAAAACACTGGAAAAATAAAAGCTATCTTCACTTTTCTTAGTTCTTTCTACTTGATTTATCTGCAATCTGAGTGTAGTTTTTTAGCTTTTAAAGCCTTTGTTGGAGAGATTTGAAGTTTCATCCAGTGGTGTGTGTTTGTGTTTCCTCTCCCCTTATTTCATTTCTGACTGATATATAGAAGTATATTCATGGTATGCTGAAGGAGTGGGGGTGTATACCAGTAATTAATGATGCTCTTGTGTGTGTTTCCAGGTTTCTTGGCAGCCTGCGAGCTCGCCTGAAGCAGCTCCACCCATCGGCCAACTGCAGCCTGAGAGAGGACCACATGGTTCACGTCCACTTCAAAGAGGAGATCGGCATCGCTGAGCTCATCCCCCTGGTCACCACATACATAATCCTTTTCGCCTACATCTACTTCTCCACACGTCAGTTTGACCCCCCCCCCCCTGCTGATATGATCTATCTCTGTCCGTCTTTGTCAGCCCAACTTTCCATTCAGTCTCTGAATTTGTGTCACGGATCCAGATTTAGACCTTTGTGCACGTGTGATTGTGTGCCAGTGTTATTCCTGCCTGGAGATAATCCTCACACAAGAAAGGGTTCAGCTCTGTGCCAGAACAAACATTAGATCCTAGAACAAGCTGACAGAAAATAACACATTTCAAAACTGGTTTATTTGTAGTTGGCATGTCCTCGTTACTTTGTGCTGCCAGTTACGCTTTTCATTCCTTCAATTCGGGATAATCTTGAACAAACTTGTTGAAAAATCTCAGATAGATCACAACACCTGTGTGAATCGCTTGTCTAAATCTCCTTCCTGCAGGTAAGATCGACATGGTGAAGTCGAAGTGGGGTCTGGCTTTAGCCGCTGTGGTCACAGTCCTCAGCTCCCTGCTCATGTCTGTGGGACTGTGTACTCTGTTCGGACTGACGCCAACGCTCAATGGAGGGTAGGAAAGCCTCCAATATTGTTTTTCATTATTACCTGAATGTAGTAAATTTAGTTGTACCTCATCAATATGACTTTGTAAGTTTGTTCATGGCTTGATGATGTGACTTTGCAACATTTGCTACATGTAAACTGGAACTTTGACCTTCAGCCTGACTTTAAAGAGGCTCAGTTAGACAAGGAGCTGTTGGTTTAATGAATTAATCAGACTTAATGGATGGAAAAAACAGTCAGGACTAGTGATCTTAAATGCCTCAACTCTTCCTCAAACTGAGCAATAAGATTGAAATTGCAGCTTTTTAGTTCTGGGCTCTGGAAAGTTTTAACCAGGTTTCACTAACGTTATGGACACGTCTTTAAGAAGTGCCTTTGAGGTGATAATTAAATGTAGTGTCTGGGTCAGTTTTTCAGACCCAGGGTTCCCACTCTTCCAACCTGGAAAACCTGGAAATGATTGACCTATTTTCAAGTCATGGACGAACATATGGAAAATAAGAAAAAAGGTCAAATGTCCTGGAAACTTGAAGTTATTGTGGAAAATCCCATATTGTTTATCCTCGTGGTTAATGTCCTGGAAAAGTCCTTGTAATTAAGGTAATGAAGCCCATTTTTGTCGGTTTAAGATATAATAAATGGAAAAATTAGCTTCATTAAGATTTTTTAAAGTCATAACAATGAAATAAAGTATCAAAATTTCGACTTGAGATCTAATAATCTGACTTAATTTTCACAAATTTTTGACCTTGTCCTCATAAATTAGACTTTTTTTGTCTAAATATGGACTTTATGGTCTCCAAATTTTGACTTTATCTCTTTATGTTCACTTTTATCTCGGATTACAACTTTTTATTTACTTAATTTCAATTTCGTATCTCAAAATTTAGACTCTTTGCCATAAAAATCTTGAATTTTTCTTTCAAATTTTGATTTTAGTGTTTTAAAATTTTTACTTTTGATCTCAGATTTCAACTTTTTACCTGTACATTTTGACTTATAATCTCAAAATTTAGACCTTTTATCTCCACATTTAACCTTATCCCCAAATTTTGACTTTATTTTCTTAAGATTTTGACTTTTTCATCTCGCATATCAGCTTTTTACTTCTTGATTTTGACTTAGCTCCAAATTTAGACTTATCTCAAAATTTTGACTTTATCATTCCCATATTATGACTTTATGTTGGCGAAAAAAGTTCTCAACAAAGTCAAGTTCTGTCTTTATTCTGTGAACTGCTGGAAATGAGCTTCCTTAGAAACCTCTCTAGGTTCTTTCGTTAGCATTAAAATAGGTCTTGTTGATATTTGCTGCACTAACATGCTGCTACCATATCATCTTTATCTCTCTCTGTTTATCGACCTTCCACTTCCTCTGCATAGACTTCACATGAATTCGTGTAAATGGTTAAAGTGTGTGGGCAGAAATTCAAAGTGTTTGTGTGATTAAGGAAGAGTAGATAGAGGAAGTGGGTTGAGCTTCAAAAGGAGGCGGAGGAATAAAGATATTGACATGAAATGGTCGTCCAATCATGTCAGGATCACTAGAAAGCAGACTTCATGGCGTGATAACAGCACACTGTTGTCCAACCACTGACCGAGATCTACACAAACACACTATGGGCTGGGCTGTCCTGTTTCTGTGTGTTTGCCCAAACTGACATCAAGGCTAAAACAATCACGACATGCATACAAGCTAAACATTGTGCTTACTCATGGCTGTGTGCACACACTGGGCTGCAGAGATAGTCACTGTGTGTGTTTATTATGTGCAGTGTTACTGAGTGCGTCTGATGTAACGTGCAGACTTCTCCGTGACCCAGTTATACACTAAAGAACAAGCTTATCTAGATTCTCAAACTAATCTCTCTGTAAACTTAAACAGAGAGGGGAAATTCCCGCAGACACATGACAAATATTTATAGAAAGAGTTTCAGGAGCTCCTTAAAAAGTCTGAAAAGTTTTTAACAAAATCACAGAGGAAAGAACTGAACAGGATATCGGACTTCCTGCTGTTTTTTCTTGTACATGGCCCATGTTTAACTCACCCAGTCTAACTCATTTCCTTCATTTAAAAAAATAACTGAAAACCAGCCCTTTCAAAATAAAAGCCCACAGAAAATAGTCTCCACTCCCCCTCCTTGTAAATGATCATCTAGATGGCCTGACTTTGTTTCCGAGAAATGGATCCTGGTGAAATGAGTCTTTGTGGCTGAGGTGCTCAATTATTATTGTTTTTCTTAGAAAGTGACTAATAAATGAACAGCAACACTCTTTTTTTTACATCTCACACTTCATCTGTGGGGATTTTTTGTACTCATAACGCTTCAGGAAGTCAAGCAACCTTCTGCTGCTTGATGATGTGCATGCTACTCAATGTAAGAACAAAAAAGATTTGCTCTCAATACCCCATAATGCAAAATGCAAAACAGTCAGATCGTCGCTATCGGACAGATCTTTATGAGTTTGGATCAAGCATTTGGAGAAAAGTTCTTGTTTTCCTGTCTTGTATTTGATTACTGTGTGATTAAATGTGATCTTTTCTCTTCTGCAGAGAGATCTTTCCTTACTTGGTGGTGGTGATCGGTTTAGAGAACGTCTTGGTCCTCACCAAGTCTGTGGTGTCCACGCCGGTCGACCTCGAAGTCAAACTGCGAATCGCTCAGGGTAAAAACGAAGGAAAAGCCGCCAAGTGATTCCTCATCATTGATCATCATTTTGCGATCCATCTTTGTAATGTTTTTTTTTTTCTTTTCAGGCCTCAGTAATGAGAGCTGGTCTATCATGAAGAATATGGCCACTGAGCTGTGCATCATCCTCATTGGATATTTCACTCTGGTGCCAGCGATCCAGGTAACAAACAGGGCTAAACTGAATTCAGAGTACAATTCGTCAGTAAGGCAATTTAAATGTAAATGTCCTGGAAAAATCCTTGTAATTAATATCAGGGAATGAAGCCTGGTTTTGCCAGTTTAAGATATAATAAATGGAAAAGTAGCTTCATTAAGATTTTTTCAAGTCATAACTGAAAAAAAGCATTAAATTTCGACTTAATATCTTAAAATCTGACTTAATTATCACAAATTTTTCACTTTGTCCTTATAAATGTGACTTTCTGGTCTAAATTTCGACTTTATGGTCTCAATATGTCGACTTTTTATCTCAAAGTTCTGTCTTTTAACTAAAAATATGACTTTATTATCACTAGATTTTGATTTTCTCTCTAAATGTTTAATTTTTTTTTAAATCTCAGATTTCAACTTTTGACCTCTCAGTTTTGATTTATAATGTCATTATTTCCACTGTCTTAAAAATCTTGAATTTTTCCTCCAAATTCTGACTTGATTATCTGAAAACTTTGAATTTTGATCTCAGATTTCAACTTTTTACCTCTGAATTCTGACTCATAATCTCAAAACTAAGACCTCTTATCTCAAAATTTTGTCTATTGTTCTCACATATCAGCTTTTTACTTTTCAGCAAGTTTAAGGAATATTTTGGTGACAAGGCAAACAAAACAGAGTGTAGGAAAACATTAAAAATCAACAAAAGAATTACATTTAAGTTCAAGCAAATAAAAAATAAGATGGCAAAAATACCTTGATATAGAGGAGATGAGAATTTCAGTTGACCTGATATTTTCTGAAGATATATCCCCATCGTCACTGATATATTCTGAACCTTTTAGAGCTTTTTAAACCAGCAGCAGTAATTTAAAACTTTTCCTCTTAGACAGGAAGTGTTGAGACCTCAGAACTGGAGTGATGGGATCCTCTTTCTAGTTTTCAGTAAGGCCTTGCCAGTTCCAGTTCCCACATTAAATTTTGAACTGACCGGCCTGTTTGGACTGGAAAACAATTGGTTTAATGTGTAGCTGTGTGTCGTCTGCATATTTACGATAACTTACTTTGTTGTTTTCTATAATCTGTGCCAATAGAAGCATAAAGTTATTAAACAGATGAGGCCCCAGAATGGAGCCTTGGGGGACGCCAAATGCAATTTTTGTCAGTTTTAGACACAAGATGACTGATGACGTTTATGCAACGTGACACAAGTTTGAGGCTCAGTTAATGTAACTATTTCTTTAAGCTGGTCTAAGAATTCATCAGTTTATTTCTTGATGGTTTTCTCTTGTGTTTGTCTCCTACAGGAGTTCTGTCTGTTTGCCGTCGTGGGGCTGGTGTCTGACTTCTTCCTGCAGATGTTCTTCTTCACCACGGTGCTTTCTATAGACATCAGACGAATGGAGGTGAGAAGTCTCGCACAAACATCTCAAAACTAAAAACAACACAAAAACCACAGTATATAAGGAAGGATGACTTAACATGAAACCTGCATGTGGGTTACACAGGAGGTCAGACGGTCGTCACAGGCCCACACACATTCACCACATAGTTTTCAGATTACTCTGATTAACCACATGTGCAAAAAAAAAACCTCTTACTGCTTTACTCCTGCTCCTGTTTCCTGTCACACACACATACTGAAACCTTTCATCAGAGTTCAGCTCAGTGCCCTGGTAACTAAGCATTAGCGCTGTAAGCCTATACATTAACGTGCTCAGAAAAATTGGATTTGAGTGCATTTAAGCTCTTTATCCTTGGAAGAATAAGCAGTAGAGGTAAAATGAGGATTATTTGACACATTTTTTCAGTCTTTGTATTTCATCAGTTTAGAAATTGGAAAGTGTATGAAAATAAAACAATAATAGCACAATATAAAATGAAGCCGACGACCAGGAAATAACAAATCTGTGACTCTTAGCTGGCTGATCTGAACCGACGCCTGCCGGCTGAAGCAGGCCTACCACCATCCAAGCCTGGCCCGCTGCGTCCACGTGAGGTCCCCCTCCCACCTCGACCCTCCCCACACACCATCACTCTGCAGACCCCAGCCTTCAGGACCCTGAGGCTCCCCAAGAGGCTGCGCGTGGTCTACTTCCTGGCACGCACACGCCTGGCACAGCGCATCATCATGGTGAGATTATACTTTCACCTACTGCACCTGTAGCGCCATTTATAAGACGATCTTGGATATAAGTACGACTCTCTTTTAAGACAGATTTGGAACAAAGGCTATTTGGACAAACACAGATATTTTATGTAACAGCAGAATTTTCATTCTTTTAGTATTTATTGTTTTTATTTAACTACCACTATCCAACTTTTGTCAAACTACCTCATTTAATATCTGCATCCTTGCACTACTCACCACTGAACTATTATCAAATTTTTTTAGCCTGTAAATATTAGTCTTGTACATTTGTTATTCTTTTGTGTTTATAGTTGTTAATAATATTCTATATGCAAAAATTTTGTTGTCATTTTTCCTTGTCTGCCTTACTATTACCTTATACAAGAGAGCACAGTTTACCAAAACAAATTCCTTGTATGTGTATGGCGTCTAAAGTTGATTCTGATTCTGATTCTGATATTTGATGACAAAATCTTGTTTTATCACAAAGAACATTTACTTTGAAAATTGAAATAAAGCATTGTTAAAAATAAACAATATAACACGAGGGCAGCCTCTTGTTTATAGCACGGTGCCATATCATGGTGCATTTCATATCACAACGTAGAAAAATTATGATAAAATAAGATACACTGTTTTTACAGTGGTGCAATATTTAGTGCACCCAACGTCACGTGGATGAGGACAATTAATCAGTGGGATATCTCTCTCATAAATCAGGTGTATACCTTGTTTTATTTACCTAACAGACTTTATAGCCTCATCTTGTGTATCTTATTTGCATGACAGGATGTAATCTCTGTCTTTTTATGGTCCCTCGTTCACAATTCTCTTCTGCTCTCTGAATAGTACACGGTAGAGTTCTGCCCCGATGCACACAGACAGGGCATTTCTGAATAATGTCTCCTACAGGAAGAATTGGGAAAATAATGGGAAACCAACACAAGAAACCCATATTATTTAAGCCTTCCAAGCCCCAGAAGGTGGTGCAGCCTGGCCCCCCAAAAAATAAGACAACTCAGCATTTTCAAAGGGAAAAAAAAAAACCAGTGTCTTATATTCAAAACAATACGGCATTGGTCAAACACAATTTCAGTGACACAGCAAAGTGTCTGCACCTCCTCGGGCCTGATGTACAGAGAAACTTTGATACAAATGAAATTAATTCAAAACAAACTGTACAATCTGAGCTGATCTGAATCTCTCCCCCAGGTCGGCACAGTGATCTGGATCGGCATCCTCGTCTACACCGACCCAGCTGGAATACGCACCTACCTTGCTGCTCAAGTATCCGAGCAAAGCCCCCTGGGAGACTCCGGAGGAGCCGGTCTGCCTCCTCACCTGGGTGTGGCCCCCGTCTTTCGCGGAGGAGACCCCACCAGCACCCTCAGCATCCACCCCGCACCCGATCCTACTCCCATACCTGAGAACCAATCACAGGGCCACCACGGCCCAGCGAGGGCGGAGCTACTGCCTCAGGCTCCGCCCTCTGTGCCGCAGATCACCTGGGGGGCTGAGGATGAGGAGGGGTGGAGGAGGCTGAGCTTCAGGCACTGGCCGTCTCTCTTCAGCTATTACAACGTCACGTTAGCCAAGAGGTGAGAGAAGCTGAAAGTTACTCCAGGTTTAGATGGCTGAAAAATTTCACTTGTGTTTAATCTTTACAGTTTTTTCAGGTTCCAGATGTAGAAATTCTTTTTTAGCAGTAAATTTTGTGGGATTTTATAGAATTTAAGCATTTCTGTCCTAAGTGTAAGTGTCTTTCATGTATGTGGGTAAGTAAAATTTGGCAATTCCATGAGCAAATGTTCAACGTCATTGTCTTTTAATCCTCTTAAATTATTCTTCTCCAAACCCGAGGTAGTTCTTCAGCAAAACTGTATTTATTTTGTCTGTGTTCAGGTACATCAGTATCCTTCCTGTCATTCCTGTCACCGTTCACCTGAGCCCTCAGGAGGCCATCGAGACACGCCACCCCCAGGACACCAGACATCCTCCTCCACCCATCCCTAAAGTGTCTGCAGATCTACAAACAGACCTCACCTTATACAAGTCAGTACACAATACACACACGCACACACTCACTTTTTAAACGAGAATTATATCTTTTTATCTCATCATTTTGACTTCATATGCCTTCAATTTTGCCGTTCTTTCATAATTTTGACCTCTAAAGACTTAAATTTTACTTTCCATCACAGAATAGTGACTTTAACCGTATGATTATGACTTTTTTTCTTCACAATTTTGACTTATGTCTTGCATTTCCTCATTTCAACTCACAAGTTTGATTTTTTTACCCCATGACTCTGACTTTATATCTCATATTTTGGACATTTTATCTCTGCATGCATCTAATTTTGACTTTTATGACAGTGACTTTTAATCTTATAATTTTGACCTTTTGTATGTATTTAATTTTGACTTTTTATCTCATGACTGCGACCCTCATAATTTTGACATTTTACGTCATAAAACTGACTTCTTAGGTATCTAATTTGACTATTTTTATCTCAATTATGACATTTTATCTAATAATTTTGACTCTGTATGTATTTGATTTTGACTTTTTATCCCATGAGTGACTTTTAATATCATGATTTTGACATTTTCTGTTATTATTTTGACTTCTTATGTATCTAATTCGACTTTTTTATCTCAATTTTTATCTCATAGACATTTTACTTAATAATTTTAAACATTTTATGTCATAATCAATGACCCATTTCATCGTTATTTGATGTTTGTCTCGTGATTTTGACTTTTTCTCATACTTTCAACTTATGTCTTAAATTCAGACTTTTTTGACACAAATTTGACTTTTTCTCACAATTTGGACTCTTTATCTCATCATTAGGACTTTTTATTGTATAATTGTAACCTTTATCTCATAATTAATGACTTACTTTATTTTAAAATTGGACTTTTAGCTCAAAAATTTGCCTTGAACCCAAAATAATGACTGAATACGAGCAAGTCTTCATTTTGATTTTTTTTACTGGCGGAAATAAGCTTCCATAGCTTTCTGCATTATGATGTAAAAATTATACTGAAAACTTTATATTTTTGATAGTTTCACAAACTTTTTAATAGACTTGATGAAGCCTTTTATCCTTTTTCTTTTTCAACATCATGTTTCACATCATCTATCACTCTCCCAGCTGCTGCATGAGTTCATCAGAACTGTTGATGTTATTTTGTATCTTCACACAGCAGATAAAGACATTCGGCCTTGGCTTCTCATCAGGGCGTCATTGACCTAATTTCACGATGAACACTGAAACATATGCATTCGTACTTTCTGCATTAGTCATCATTTGACGTCGATGTGTGGTCAAGGTCACGTAAAACTCTCACGGTTGTATAGTAGCACAGTCTCTAACTGACTGTTATCTCACCTGGGGGGGAAAATGAAGACGAGAAATTACACAGAGAAAAAAAAAAGTGGTTGCTATTTTTTCTGCCTTTGGCGAGGATTACCCCTCCCTGACCGGAGCAGCCGGTTGGACCCGTTTCTTTAAAATCCCCAGGGGTTATTGATGTTCCAGAAGAAAGGAGGAGGGTTTCTTCTCTTTGGTTTGGTGCTTATTTTAAAGACTAAAAATGTTGTCAAAAATAGTTTTATGTGTACAGATGTTAATCAGTCAGCTTCCCCTTTGTGTAATAAGATGAGATAACTGTTTTTCTTTCTAAAATCTGGCTCTATTTGTGTCTCAAACTTGTGTTTTGGGCTGAGATATTTCACTTTGTCTGTGAACTTTCGTCACATTTTATCATTAAGCAAGAAAGTGGCTCTATCTTTCATCATTAATGGTTACTTCACCAGATATTTTAGCATTATTTTTGCTCTGTGATGTGCAGAAAGTTTTCTACAGTTTGAGAAATCAGTGAAAATCTTGCAGCAACACATTACAGAACATTTCCTGTTGAAGCAATAGAGTCATCCTTTTGCAAATTGACCTGCACGGAACAAACAGTCTGCGTGTGGAAATCAAGAAGCAAACTTTGTAACACTCTGGGTGAATTCTTGACTTTGTTGCATGCACAAAAAAGGAAGTTTCACCTCCAAAACTGAGCTTTCAGATCTCTACATTTGTCCAGGAATTTAATTACCATCATAATATCTGTTGTCATCAAGGCCAAATAAGTTTTATCTCTGTGAAATCTGCAGAATAGATTAGAGGATCATTGAATCTCACATTTCCTTTCCTTGGTAATCACTTCATTCACTTCCTTATTGGCCTTGTTTTATCAGATATTTCAGCTTCTGTTCTTTATTCAGCGGATGTTTTCTCCTCTCTGCGGAGTGTAGTGGTGCAGATTTCACCGCTCAGAGTTGTGTAAGGTGGCGTTTTGTCACAGAGAGGAAGGTTGTGTTCTTTGTTTCATCCTTGGACAGCAGATACGAAGGTTATCAGCTGAAGCCGGGTCAGGGTCAGGACCTTGACAGTGGAGAAGTGTCGGCTGAGTTTACAGGCTGTTTAGATGACCCTGAAACGGAGAGAAGGCCACTGTGACAAAGGTGAACACGCTGGGACCAGCAGAGTTAGAGGACATTGCAACATCAGGGTGCATGGATATAGAGAGGAGAATCTAGGCTATATATTGGTGCTGTGAGGATTTTCTCTCATAGAACCATTAAAGTAGAGGTAAACATGGATATAAAGTAACAATGCTGGATGTTCAGACTCTGAATCTGTCTGTAAACTATTCAAAACACTGTGTGAAAAAGTAGGTCTACCTTTGGTGTTTAAGGTAGAGCTAATCAACTCAAAGCTGCTCAGGACTTTGAGTTCAGTCTATTAAACTGTTAGTTAACAGAGCAGCAGACGACGTCTCAGGTTCTTCAGGCAGAGCAGGTCACACCGCTCTGACAAGTTTCATCATCACAGTTATGCCAAATTCCCCAGAGAATAGCAGAGTTGGAAGAGATGCCACAATCCCACTCTGCCAGGTGGAAGTTTGTCCATGCTACGGTGGCTTTCTGAGCTCTGGATCTTATCCTATAATCCAACAGAGTCGAGACCTGACACCTGTTTGTGATGAACCAGAGATTATATTTGTTTTTGTTTCTGTATAAATAAAGATTGATTAGGTTCTGTTAGGGTTAGAAGAATGTTTACCAGTCATTTTATTTTGAAATGCTGAATAAAGCTGCAGATTTAAGGACTGAAATGACTGGAGTATCCATAAAGGTATAACAGAAGGGTGACCATATGTCCTTCTTTTTGGTGGAAAAATTATATTTATCAAATTCCTCAAAATGTTCGTGTTTGCTCTAAATGTTTGCGCTGCACTCTCAGACAGAAAATGCTGAAGCGGAAATGCACTTTTACAGGCAAACTGCAGGTTAATGATGGTACCCCTATTTTCGTTGTGGTTGTGACTGGTGTTGTTGGGTTTTTTGGCCCATAAAAAGTCAAATTTTGACATTAAAATACCAAATTTGAGCTAAAATGTCAGAGTTGTGAGATAAAAAGACGTATTTTTAGCTAAAAGGGCAACATACTGGGATAAAAAAGGGGAGAAGTTATGAGGTGAAAAGTCAAATTTTGAGATAAATAGTCAAAATTATGAGACAAAAATTACATTTTTGGATACAAGGTCAAATTTTTTTGTAAAAAGTCAAAATCACAAGAAAAGTCAAAAGTTTTAGGTCGTCAAAATTATGAGAAAGACTTTAAAATTTCAAAAGTGTAAAGTACTGAGATGTAAAGTCAGAACTATGAGGAAAAGTCAATTTATGAGATAAAAAGTCAAAGTTGTGAGATAAAGTCATATTTTTGTGATATTTAAGTCAAAATTTGGATGTTGAAAGTCAAAATTTTAATTTAAAATCTAGATTTTTGTCACAATTTTTTTACTTTTTACTTCCAAAAAGAAGAGACCTCAACAGCCAGATTTCATTTTCTGAACTTTTGAATGGCAGAAATGGACTTCATTACATTATTTATGTTTATACCATAGAAAATATTCACTTTAAACAGAAAGGAGTGTTCTAAATAAATGTTTGGTTTACAAAGCTACTTTGTTGTCTTTGAATATCTTTGGGTATTTTCTCCAAGAGGCCAGGTTGGGGTCC
The DNA here is from genome assembly GCA_008086565.1 of Thalassoma bifasciatum. Taxonomy (NCBI): domain Eukaryota; kingdom Metazoa; phylum Chordata; class Actinopteri; order Labriformes; family Labridae; genus Thalassoma; species Thalassoma bifasciatum. The sequence continues at coordinate 7,722 of RPOG01006122.1, read as the reverse complement.
TCTGTTTTGGGCTTTAAGAAGACAGTCACCCTGTATAACAGTCAAGACAAAAATCACATGACGATGAATTGAGGCTTTTACAATGAAAATTGCATTTATTGTAATGAGGAACTCGGGAAATATGAAACATTTCCAAGTGTTAACCATCCTTTTTATAAATACTTAAACGAACAAATGCTGAATTTTGACGACTCCTCTCTTCTCTCTTTCTGTCCTGAAGGGTTGCAGCTCTGGGCTTGGCCGCCGGCGTCCTGCTCGTTCTCCTGCTCTTCTGTCTCTACCGCGTCCTCTGCCCGCGAAACTACGGGCAGAACGGTATCCCACATGGACGCAGACGCCGCGGGGACCTGCCCTGTGATGATTACGGCTACTCGCCACCGGTCAGCGAGATCTCGCCGCTGCTGCTCAGGGGCCACAGCATGGTGAGGAAGGAGAGAGAGAAACGGGATTGTAAAGTTTAGGAAATGAGTTTTTTATGCTTCTTCATGTTTCTCCCTGCAGGACATCGAGTGCCTGGCGAGTGACGGGATGCTATTGGCCAGCTGCTGTCTGGCGGGACAGATCCGAGTTTGGGACGCTCAGACCGGAGACTGTTTGACTGTTATTCCAAAACCTGGGTGAGAATGTTACACTGTTGATTTTTTGATTCAAATCTCTAGCTTTAGAAGATATCACGTTTTAATAAGTGGCTTAAGTCCACATAAGGCTAAATGCAGCTGAAGCAGTTTTTTCTTTGTTTTTATAACCAATTTTTAAACATCATTAACTTCAATATGCTTCATACCAGACATTAAACATCCAACACATCACTTCTACACCTTCTCATCTACATCTGGGTGAAAATTGAGCTTTCTAGTTAAAACCTTGTAGGAGTTAGAGAGTTTTAAGTCTCAGGTGACCAAACACCAGGCAGAGTTTTACTCACTGTCCACACTCTTGTCTGAAGACTCTGTGCAAACAAAACCAGCTTCATCAGTGCTCAGTGTCCTCTTTTTAGTTAACTTTGCTCCATATAAGGAAAAGTTCACCAAAAGTCATGAAATTGTAGTTCCAAGTCACAAGTTGTACCTCTTCTGTTGGAAAAATGAATGAACGGGTCTCACCAGTGATCTAAATGGCTACAGCTGGCTTCATGTTAACAGTTAAGGGATTGGTTACCGTTTGTTCTTTGTCAATGTCGTAAGAAAGGGGATAAGCTCGCAAGGTTCAAACTCCTCTGACGGTGGTTTAAACAAGTTTTGAATTTTAGAAGAATTACTTTAGTTCAATGATATTTAAAGCGATAATAATAATATCAGTCATGTATTGTTTGTCTCATTAACACTGAGTCTGTTTTCCCTCCTCAGGCTGAGGCGAAGCAGCAGCAGTGGTTGCTGGGAGCAGCGTGACGGCTGGGACGCAGTGGGCGGAGCCACAGACTCAGAGTGTTTAGGCTCTGATGCTTGCGGCGACGGTTTGTTAGAGGAGGACGGCTACCCGCTGAGACGCCGCACCGCCCCCACCCGGCCGACCCTCTTCAACGACCAACCCGACCTCACCCCGCTCATCGACACCAACTTCACCTCCACGCCCCCCTCCCACCTCCTCTCCACCCCGCCCAGAGCAGGCTTTGACTTCGGCGGTCTGGTGGAGCGGGCGTACATGGAGCACGAGCCCCCGTCGCCCTCCGCGTACCCCTCTCCTTCCTCCACCTCCTCGTCCCCGCCCACAGGGGCCCCGCTGCAGAGGAGACCCAGCTTTGGGGACGTGGCGGCAGCTCTGCCCCAGGAGAGGCCCTCCACGTCGGGGCCACAGGCCGACTGGGAGAGCTCGGTGTGGGCCATGGAGCTGAGAGGGAACCTGATCGCTGCTGGACGGAGCAGCGGGAAACTGGAGGTGGGGGAAGGAAACTGTTCTAACTTTGTGTCTTATAAACTTTATGTGGAGCAGAAAGCTTCTTATTTTCACTCTATGTCCTTTTTATTCTTCTGATTACAAGTTGTACAATCAGCCACATTAGCACTTACTTTAACTTTATTTTTTTGTTGAACAGTTTTTATTGTTTTGTTTTTTATAGCAACAACAATGTACATATGTTTACAATATACACTGCAAGTATACATTTGAACATAATTAGTACTTTAAACCCCTCCCACCACCCAAGAGCCCTACACTGTAATTATCTTATTAGGATTTATAGTAAACTTATAGTACCGGATCATAAATGCAAGGAATTACAGCAACATTTAGATTAGATAATTGCCATCAATAACATAGACTTGCAAACTCAAAATACAAGCAAAATGTGTAAATATATGTACACACACACACGCAAACACATGTATACAAACAGTTGTGCCCAAAAGTTTACACCTCCAGCAGAATTTCTTATTTTTTTGGCATTTTCTCAGAAGATACTACTGATAACACAAAATCCTTTCTATCACTCATGGTTAGAGGTTGGGTGAAGACATTTACTGAAAAAAAAAAACAGTTTACTCTTTTTAAATCATAATGACAACATCCACAAACAGAAAGAAATAGCAGTTACTTTAATTTTGAGTCAGTGTCCCTGTGCACAGATGGTTCAACAATCTTTTCAACACTGAATCATCTCTTAATCTGGACATTAATATTTGAGTTTTGTGGATCAAGTGTAGAGATGTGTTGTCACTTAAAAACCTTAAAAGCAGTGCAGTAATCGCACCGATGCTTTTTGGTTCTTTTTCAGGGTTCCTACACATCCTTAAAACGTCTTAAATTCATTAAAATGTTATATTCTGGTCTTAAATGAATGACTCTAAGGTCTTAGATTTGTCAGGGCAGGATTTGGTAATGTTTTATTGAGTTCTAGAGTGAAAAATATCTTACAAGCTGCTGATATAATTTATCAGCATCCTAGTTTATCGGTCTGTGACTATGGGCCACTGTTTGTGTTTGCACTTTTACATACCGATATCAACCAACGAGCAACTTTATGTTCAAAAAACAGTCAAAAAGTAAACTCTTATGAGTCTCATTAAGTGACGCAGGCTATGATTTGGTAGCAATACAGCAGGAGCCCCAAACCATCGACCATATTTATGTGTTTTTGGTCTTAAATTTCATTCAAAGTGGCGTTAAAAGGGTCTTAAAAAGTCTTAAATTTGACTTGCTGAAACCTACAGGTACCCTGTTTTTACAACTGTCTTATGTCTTGTGTGTTTCAGTTGTGGGATGCAGTCGAAGGATCGTTACGCTGCAGTAATGAAGACGGAGTCTCTGGGATCACAGCTCTGGCTTTTCTCAACAACAGGTGAAGAACACACACAACAAAAAAACCTCTGCTTCCTCCTGACTGAGACTGACTTTTGTTTTGTTTTTTGCACATAAACACATCTCTCAAATATGTATTAACATATGAAAATGTTCTTGAACATTTGAACGACAACACAAAAAAGACGAAACTGCACAACAAAAATAGTTGAGAGTGCATGATAAGAAATATTTGAGGTTGAAATGAAAAACAATTCAGATCAAATCCAGATCCTTATCCTGACATGAAATCATCCTGACTTACTTTGCTCATATCGCCCCCTAATGGAGAACATTTTCCATGGTCAGAAGCAGAGTTTACTGATGTTTATACTGCTCTTGGATTACTCTCTGCATCCAAGGAAGTAAACACCGACTTTTCTTCACCATAACGCGCGCGTGTGTGTGTGTGTGTGTTCTCTGTCTCCTCAGAATCGTAGCGGCTCGTCTGAACGGGTCTCTGGATTTCTTCACTGTAGAGATAAACAAACCTTTGTGTCTGCTGCAGTACAGAGGTGTGGTTCAAAAACAACAGACAATATTTTATGTGCGATTTTTCTCTTCTTTCTTGCAACTGTCTGAGTGTCTTCCTGAAACAAAATTCAACAAGCTTTAAGTGTTTTATTAAATCAAATGAAGACAAATGAATGTTCATTTGTCTGATCCTTATCCTTTAACCGTCCTCTCCCCTCCTCCTCCTCCTCCTCCTCCTGCAGGTGCTCCGGGGCGAGGCAGCGTTCCTCCCTCTCCCTGTTACAGCAGCGAGGACGTGATCAGCTGTCAGCTCACACGCTCCGTTCAGTGCGCTCACCAGAAACCCATCACCGTGCTGCGAGCCGCCGCGGGGAGGGTCGTCACGGGCAGCCAGGACCACACTGTCCGGGTAATAGTTCACTTAATGTTCATAATCCTGCATGAAAAATACTTTTATTTAGCATTTTTGAAATTGCATCAAGTACATTTCTTGGCGATTGTCTTTTATTGAAGACAGTTTTAATTTATCAGGCACAGATTTAATGGACTAAACTTGATATGTAAAACTGTCGTGTGCTTTTTTTAGAAAGAAAAAGATGAGAGATGATATTTTTTTTATGTTTAAATCACTGAGCATAATAATTAATCACTCCTCATTGTTATCAATCATCAAATGATAAAGCGTGTAATGTATAAATGTGTGTGTGTACATATATGTAAAAGAATGTGTGTGCATTGGTTTGTATATATATATATATATATATATATATATATATTTATATATGCCTATATGTGCATGGGTGTATGGGTACATGTGTATATGACTATATAGGTATATTTATGGGCATTTTTATGTCCATATGTATATATATTTATATTTAGTGAAATGGGTGAGAGTGAATAAACTATGCTGTTACTCACTCCTTTTCATATAAGTAGTTTCTTTCATTCTTTTACTTTATTCTTATGTTGAAATATTATTTGGCTTTCTCAAATTTTGAATATCATTGTGACATTTTTTTTGTAGTTGTTAGGAGCCCTGTACTGTATTAAAAATAAATATGAAAAAAGTACATACATGAAAAAAAATGATTAAGTGAAGAAGGTTTATGTAAATAAAAAGCAGACAATGATTGTCAGTCAACAACTTTTAGAGTTGGGTCTAATTTAACAAGTTTTTAACGGCTGTTTATACGTTTGATTTTGTAATATGTTTTATTTATCTGACGTTTCTTTCTATCTGCTTTTTTATGCTCAAATTCTCATATTTTTCCCAGATTTATCGTCTGGAGGACTCGTGTTGCCTCTTCACCCTGCAGGGTCACTCTGGAGGGATCACAGCCATTTACATCGACCAGGTCAGTCAGAAACCGCTCAAACTCAGCGTTTCTGTTAAATCGTTTCAACATCTAAAAGTCAAATCATTCGTTCCTTTTTTTTCCTCAGACGATGGTTTTAGCGAGCGGCGGGCAGGACGGCGCCATCTGCCTGTGGGATGTCCTCACGGGCAGCCGCGTCAGCCACGTTTATGGTCACCGAGGAGACGTCACCTCTCTGGTCTGCACCACTTCCTGTGTCATCAGCTCAGGGCTGGACGACCTCATCTGTATCTGGGACCGCAGCACGGGGATCAAACTCTACTCCATACAGCAGGTACAGGAAGCAGGAGACCAGGTTTAGAGTCAGACCCCAGGACACATCTGGAAATTAACATTTAGGTTTATTCAGAGCTGGGAAATTCATCACAAATTAGATTGAATTAGAATTAGAATCCCAGATGTCAGATATTTCTTTTACCTCAAATGTGTCAGAATACCAGATACAACTTTTTGCAGATGATATTTTATTCTCTACATCAGTGTTACTCAACCCTGCAAAACCAAAGAGACAAACTATTGAAAACTACCTTAACAAGGGAAACAATCTAAGTGTTGAAAAGTGGCAAAAACAACAAGAATAAGCAATAACAATAAGGTTAAGGAGGCAAAAATGGGTGAAAAGGGTCAAAAATTGTGGAAAACTTTTTCAGAAAGTAGTAAAACATTTTAGAATCTTGACATTTCTGTCTTAATTATCCTTTTTATTGATTTTATCTAATATTCTAATTTTCTCAGATACTGCTCTGCAGAAACTGGAATTTAACCAAGTCTTTACATCTTATTTTCAAGTAGAAAATTTTTTTTTTTTCCTTGATGCAAGCCACATTTACTAGACCGTCTGTCTTATTTGAAGTTATTTAAAAACAAAAATGATGTCTGGATTTCTTGTAACAAGTCAAAATATTCTGCCATCGAGGCAAGAAAAAAGTTTCTTTCATTGAGACGTCTTGTTGTACCAGAAACAGTGTTGATATATATTTGTTTCTTTCCAAAGTAGAATGTCTTTTTTACGGAGCCCCTTTGGAGACATGGGTGAAAAACATAATTTGGACAAACTTTTGTGAGATCTTGCAAAGTTTTTTCCAAAGTTTTTTCCTTTTTAGCAGCGTCAGTGAACCAGAAGTAAAACAAACACAAAGATGGAGGAACATACATAAAATAGTCACATCACCGGCGGGAGAAGTTTATTGATTTTTATGTTGTTATTGGCCTCACATTTAAAGATATTAAATATGTTCTTGGGTGTAGAAATGGCTTTGTACGGAGACCCTTAAGGGACATGGGTGAAAAAGAAATTTGGACGAAGAACTGCTCCAAATCATCCTCCATAATTGTAATTAACCTCTCCCAAAGGTGATGTTTCTTTTCTTTTAATTTATTTGAATGTGTCACCCAGAACAGGTATTTACAACACCGTGTATGTACAATATATATAATAAATACATTTATACATATGTACAAAGCATAGGGGCAAACAAAAATCAATCAAACATATTTAATTGGTCCCGAATTCTACTATTATTATCTATTCAAAGATGATGTTGCCCACCCACATTGTTGTGTCTGTTTTGCTGTTTTGTTTCTGATTCACTGATGCTGCTAAAAAGGAAAAAAATGTAGGAAAAAACTTTGCGAGATCTTGCAAAAGTTCGTCCAATTTTTTTTTTCACCCATGTCCTCTAAGGGGCTCCGTACTTTTCGGCTCCATTTCCCCAAGTTTCTTTTTTCCCTGATAAAAACTACACTTGAACGGCAGCCGTCAATCATTGTAAAATGGATTTTTAACGTCTTATAACTAATGAAAAACTTAATGAAAACCAACTCCTCAGAAAAAATAGGACTTGAACACAATGCAGCCAAATAACATCTTCATATCACAGCAGAGTAAGGATGTGAGAAACATTTCTACAAGTCATAATTTTTTTAAGTTTTACCACCTCTCATCTGGAATGCATAAGGGGACAGAGATTTGGAGCTATACTGCAGCCAGCCACTAGGGGGAGCAGCTTTTTTGGAGACTTCAGTTAGAGCCGGTTGTCATGGCATCCACTGATTGTACAGTCTATGATTCTCTCTCTCTCCTCCAGGAGGCGGGCTGCGGCGCGAGCCTGGGCGTGATCTCCGAGTCGCTCTTAGTGACGGGGGGCCAAGGCTGCGTCTCCTTCTGGGACCTGAACTTCGGTGACCTCCTGCAGACGGTTTACCTGGGACAGAGCAGCGACGGTCAGGGCGTGAGGCAGCTCCTGGTGCTGGACAACGCCGCCATCGTCTGCGACTTCGGCAGCGAGCTCAGCCTGGTGTACGTGCCGTCGGTGCTGGAGAAACTGGACTGAGGCGGGTGACGTCTGAACATCCGTTAATCCTCTTTTCTTTAGGGGGGGCTTTGTTTTGTTTTCGTGGATGTAACGAGTAGAAGAACAAACGCCGGACTGATTGTTGCTGCGTCTCCCTGAGGATCGCGCTGACGTCGTTTCTTTCTCAAAGAGGAGTCACCAGTTTGTGCTTTTTTTTTTTTTTTTTTTTTGCGTGTGTGCGTTTCTTTCGTGGCTCTGCCCTCTATGCTGCTGACCCGAGTGGGCGGGGCTTCACTGTGACC